>JAOYMU010000274.1:28932171-28956316 GCA_025802295.1 Psammodynastes pulverulentus
GGCAGACGGCACCCGAAGGAGGCCCTCTCTGTGAGAGCGAATCGGTCTGCCGGGTGTAGGGAGCAGAAGCCGGTCGTTAATTTTTGTGATACCATTTAGCCTGGCAATCATCACCACAGCTTGTGGACTTTTTTTAAAAAAAAACGGCATTATTTTATATTTCCTTAACCTGTAAGAAAAATATTGTTTTGACAAACTCTCAATTTGGCAAACTCTAGTTGAATTTTTCTTCCCAATGGTTCCCAGCCAGAATGGTAAAAGATTCCTACCTGGAGAAGACTGTTTTATTATTACGAGAAATGGCGGACAGAAAATCTTTTTTTCACAGTCGCCTTTTATTCATGTGACATAAAACACAGTTGCCCTGACCAACATATTGTGTCTGGAGTGTTAAGTATATTAGCAATAGAATCAAACGATTTAAAAGAACAGATAAATGTATAGGTTTGGATCATTAATAGTACTCGATGTATTGTGTTGCCTGACATGCTCTGGATAAGTTTGTCACTTTCTTATCCAAATGGAAACTAACGGTTTAACTGTTTAATTAATAAATTGTTCAAAGAGTTTGATCTAATGGTTAAGGCACCTGGCTAGAAACTAGGAAAGACAGCTAATCATTCTCTCTCACCTTAACTCGCCTTAGAGGGTTAATATCTTGGGAAAATAGAAGGAGGAAAGAGTATTAGCTCCACTTGAGTGAGCTATAAAAATAATGAAATGAACCTTTAAATCAGTAAATAAAAACTACCAATAATCAGACTCTCCTGTGTCTTTTTATGCAGAGAAAAAAAAAATCCAATAGCCCATAATAGTGGGAAAAAAGCAGAACAGAATGACTTTGTCTTTTGATTTTCACATAAGCTGAGTATTTATTATAATATATATTGAAGTTAGATAAACTTGTGAGAATTGGGAGCCTAGTAGCTATTTCAGGAAAACTTCATGAGAAGCCAGATTTGCTAATTGATAGCACATTAAAACCACAAGTATCTTGGCTTACTTTTTACCTTCCAAAACCAAAGCATACCACATAAATTTAAAGTCTATTAAATATCCTTAAACAGTATGAATGGTCCAAAGACATCTCAGATTCATTAAGATTCATTGAGAGAAGTTTGAGGAAATCTGGCCTCTCTTTGCTGATTCAAGTGGAATTTAAGAATAAGAAGAGCCAACACAAGGAGTTCAATGGTGGAACCAAACTAAAATCCCCAGACCAAACTGAGCATCATCCAGAAGCTATTTATTATAAAGTCAAAGCTGAACTATGAGCCAGTGAGATTCCTTTGGGAAAGGAAGCTTTATTAGCAAATCTGGGTAAAATAACTATCAACACACACTGAGCCAATGACTTCAGAGGATTATCTTAAGGAGCCAGAAGAAGCAGAAATCAAATGCATATCTGGTTGGGGATACCTTTGACAGCACCCCATCATAGTGCAGAACTGATCCCATATCATATGAGGACCCAAATTGTGGGGGCAATATGCTGATTCTGTAAACCGCTTAGAGAGGGCTGTAAAAAGCACTATAAAGCGGTATATAAATCTAAGTACTATTGCTATTGCTATTGCTATATATAAAGGGCGAGAAATTACTCCTACCATTACAATAGACTGCCCAGATGAAGTGTTTTGGCCAAAATGGACAACTTTGTCAGCAAAATAATGTGTTAAACAGTTACAGTAACCAGACAAAAAATTTATCTGCTGCCCTTTTTACTAATAGGTTATTGCTCACCCTATACAGTGCTGTAAAATGGCAGTCTGGTGAATAATAAAGAAAGAGAAATAAGATGTAGTCTACAATATCAACCACTGAACACATTTTTAAAATCTGTTCTAAAACCAAGTGAGCAGTGAACTGATATACAAAGAATACAACTGCACTATTTTTGCCATGATTGTCGTTTACTAGCAACAGTTGGAAGATGCCAGGAAATTTGGAAAATTCTAATCCTAATGTCTTAAAGAGCTAGTATTGTCACATTTGTCCCAGCTCATAAAAGAATGAGGCAAAAGATATAAATAAGGGAAAATAATTATTTCTTTATCCTTTATTGATGTCTATGTATACTTTGAGCTGGTGAATGAGCAGAAGTGAAAGGATAATTTCTCAAATGTAAATCTAAGCTGGAAAACAATTCTATTGAAAAACTTACTGACTAAAGCTGGTGACTGAAGCCCCATTACAAAGTCAAGTTCAATATAATTGCTACTCAGTATTAAAGTTTGCTGGGATAGTTTTTTAAGTTATGGTTATTTTTTTTTCTTAAGAATTACTGTCATTTTGTTTCAGGCAGTACCTTCAATGTGAAAGAATTCTCAGTTTTGCATTTAGAGACCACTGAAATGCATTTTGCCTTTTATTAATCATACCAGTGGTAACTATACTGTAATAAATGCAGGATGTGAGTTCCAAATTTTTAGTTTGTCCATGTAATAACCAGGAATCAAATCTGATCTGAGGCAATAAAGGATCTTATTGATGGAATCTAAAACCATATTTCCACCCATTTTAAAATACATTTTGGCATCTAAAGGATATAATTTATTGAAAAGATTTGTGGTACATGCAAAAAGAAGTACTGGTCTGCTTTGCTATAATAATACTTGAAGGTAATCTAACTGTGACATTATTTCCATGTTTAACTGCTCCTGTTCAATAGATATATAGAGTAAAGGTAAAGGTAAAGGTTTCCCTCGCACATATGTGCTAGTCATTCCTGATTCTAGGGGCCGGTGATCTCCGTTACAAAGCTGAAGAGCCAGCACTGTCCAAAGACATCTCCATGGTCATGTGGCCAGCTTGACTAACCACCAAAGGCACACGAGAAACTGTTACCTTCCCACCAAAGGTGGTCCCTATTTTTCTACTTGCAGAAGCTGGGACAAGTAACAGGAGCTCACTCCTTTACTTGGCACCAGGGATTCGAACCACTGAACTGCCAACCTTTTGATTGACAATCTCAGTGTCTTAGCCACTGAGCCACCGTGTCCCTATATAGAGAGTAGGGGCTTCCAATTCCAGTTCTAACAGTGTAAAAATGGTACATAGACTGAAAATATTGATATAGTTACATTTAATTTGTCCTTCAGCTAAGAAATAGAAAATGGATGAACTGACAAACTGCAGTTCTTTTCTTTTCTATTTCTGAATATTTGTTAAGAACATACAAGCTGGGAGGAACTTTCAGAAAGATTCACTCTATCGCTCCATTACTGATCAATTGTGTAGCAACTGGAGCCTTGAGACTGTTACAGTGATTATGTAGAAAAGAAACTGCAGCTATTTTTTATTTTAAAAATGAACAAGTTGCAAATCCTAATAGCTAGAAAATATTAATGCAGCAGGCAGCCCTCAGATTCTCTATAATTTTCACCTATTCTATTTTAGTTCAGTTAAAACTGATGTCCTCTTTTTTTAAAAAAAGAAATAAAAGAAAAGCTATGTGATTGAGAAAAGCTGTTTCCAAAGTGCATCTCTGTGCCAGGATTTACAGTCATTTTTTGGCATTTGAAAGACTGCTCAACTGTTTCAAAGGGAGAGCAAATAATACCCTAAAAATAGTTTTCAAGTTATGCTTAGCAAAATATTGAAACTTTCTAATTTAGTTATTAAATACAAATATTCTTTGTTTTCTTGTCACTACTTCTGACACCATTGCAATCAATAAACCATCACGAGTGACAAGATTTGATAGTCTAGAGATGCAATAAACAAATACTTAAATATATTTTTAAATTGAAAGTAAAGTACATAAAATTAAAATACAATGTTAAATTAAAATAAACTGAGAAACTAAAGGCTATTCGATTAATAATTAATAAAAAGAATGAGAAAATAAACTAATATTGGTTGAAGAAGAACCTACAAAAAAAATTAAACTCCATTTGTAAACTATTTAATATTGAAACCACAGATCAGTTTGCAATTTTCTAGTTCAGAAAAGATAGTGTTAACAAGGCAACATCTTTTGCCACAATTTATACTGGTGGATATACCAAAGTGAGGGACCAGTTCCTTTACCAGCTTTTCTAGCCATTGTAATAGCATTTGTGGTTCTGTGGGATAAGATTCAGGTCACCTGCTAAATGGACTAAATGTGAAAACCAGGGCAAGAACCTGGCAGGTAGCATTGCTTATTTATTTTATTTTATTTATTTTATAACAAATAAATAAATGCAAATAAATGCATTTGGAAGGTTAAGAAAGGATCTCTCAAAAAGGAAAAAGAAGCAGGAGAAAGAACACAAAGCTTTCTGGGTGCAAATCTGGACCACTTGTTGCAAAATAAATATGCCCACCAACGTTTATCCATTCCCTTTTGTATCATTCTCTGTCACTATTCATCTTCTATCAATATTTCTATATTAATCCACACATACACGCATACATACACAGACCTGTTTCTTTTAAAGGTACAGACTTGAGTGGTTTGAAAAAAACTGACATTTATTCAAGAAAATGCATTTTTCAGCAAAGAGGAATATATGTATGAGGAAAAAGCCTTCTCTATTTTAAATGAGATAGGAATAACATTTGCGATAAGCTAAAAGAAAAAATGCATTGTTTAAATATACTTCCAATGTATGATAGTATAGGAAAAAGTAATTCAACATAAGCACATGATCTGCATGTATAACATCTGGGGTTCAATTTCTGGATGCTCCAAAATTTTGCCCAAAGGTTGATCTAGATTAGAGATTAACAGTTCCCTAACTTCTATAATTCTAACTTTTATTATAAATAGCCAAACATTTTGATTGGCAACTCTGCATTCTAAACAGAGGATATTATATTCCATTAGATATGGGCCTATGCATTTCCAGTGGGGAAGGGCCTGAGTGCTTATTGTTCTGTGAGAGACAGATAGTCTACAAGAGTGCCCACAAGATGTTTTCAATATTCCAAGTTCCCTTGGACCAAAAAGAGTGGAGATTCTGTTCTAGCAAAGCAGTAATTCCTCCAAATAAAGAAAAAGCCAAAGTGACCTTCAGGAATTTTTAAAATTTATTTAGATTTTTTAAAAGTAAGTATATGAACAGAATAAACATCCCTCTTTTTTTTTGCTACATATACAGAATGAATAGGTTTAAAATATCTCATAAATTTTGGGCATTTTTAATGTGTTAATTTTAAATGTTATTATTTTTTTTTTCAAATACAGTATATCATGGTTAATCTGTAGATTTTTCTATTGAAACATGCTTGGTTTGTATTGTTACTGACTGTTTAAACAAAGTTGATAATTTTTAAAGATTAGATAGTTTAGTTTGTTTAGTTTAATTTAATTTAGTTTATTATGATCATATTTCAAAGCAACTTAAAAATAATAAAATAGTTAACATCAAATTAAATCATAACATCACTGTAATATACCAAAATACACATAATATTATGTTAACTTAAAACAATATTTGGACATCTCCTATATGAAGCACTTGTTTGTTGTATCATACAGTAGTTAAGATATCAAACCTAGTTGTATAATCTGAGATTCCTAACAGAATTTTAAGGTTAGTTAATCCATGTCCTGCCTAAATGTTGTGTTGTAATTGGGAAATAAATATAGTCTTAATGATTCTAGAGAGAGTTCACCTTTGTATGAGTTTGCTCAAAAGAAAGGATTCCCAAAATAATTTCTTGATAATCATCCTCAGTGATTTTCTAGAGACAACAAAAGTAATACTGCTGGTCTTTTCCTAGTCTCTTTAATTTTTAAAGGTAATCTTCAAATCCTGGGAGGTAAGGACAATAATTACAGATACCATTACACATACCACTGAACCCACTCAAGTAGTGCACTAGTTCTCTACTGTATTTCAAGAGATAAAGATGATCTCTTTTCAGAGATTCTATGAAAGAGGCAGTTTAATAGTTTATGTCTCTCAGTTTCAATCTCACATAACATGCATAGGTATATTATTCTTTAGGAATGTCACAAAGATTTCCAAGAAAGAAGATGGAAGGATATTATAGTGGGCCAATGTAAAAACTTCTGGAGTTTTCATATTTGATATTAAATAAGACAAGGTGCAATGCTTATTTTCTGTGTCAGTGAGATAAAGTAAGGTGGAGTTTGGCTAAAATAATATTGGAAATCAATATCTCTGATATATTGCTGAAAAGTTGACTGCTTGTTCAAAACTCATTGAGATCAGTGCATTTGGTAAAAGTCCACAATATTTTAGAACAGGGGTCTCCAAACCTGGCAAGTCTGGTGCAATAGGAAACAATAGTTTTTGCTGCTTTCTTCCTTAGATAGATATACAACAAACTTGCCACACGGAAATGAACATTTCTTATTTTGATCTTCACCTAGTCAGATACAATATTCCAAAATGTTACACAATCATTACATTTGGAGGCCTGTGTCAGCTGTCTCCATGATTTCTCTGAGTTTCCCTTCCCTTCCCCCAAATGCATTATGCTTTCCTTTGGCTCATGAAGTCCATTCAACAGTGACAAACAAGACAAATTTTAGGGTGTTGTTGGCTTTTGTACACTTCTCCTCAAATCATAATCTTTGCCTATTATACTTACCTTTCAATTTTGGAAATTAAATGTAGTAATATATACTGTAGTTATACACTTTTAGGTAATAAAACATCAAATACAGTGGTATTGTTTGTTTTCTTAATTTCTCTATTTTTAAAAAAATCTTTAAATGGCTTGTTTTTTCATTGAGGAAAAGTCATTTCTTCAATTTACTTCTTTGCAATTTACAAATGTATTGAACCTTAGTTTGACCATAAGATGAACTACAGCTTTTTCCAACCTAAGTCAACGGTGCTGTTTCCTGGGCCATGGATATCAATCTTAGTCCAGTAGGGAAGACTGTTGCATTAAATGTTACTAGTTCTTGAAATTCACTACAGCGATTATAATAAAAGGAAACTACAGAGTGTTGGAAAAAGCATAGAAGTGTGAGTCATTCACAACAAAGGAACAAAAATACAGTTATTTCATGGCAAAGGCAACTATTCCTCCTTTTGCATAGAGAATTCTTTTCTTATAAATAACTTATTATACAAATATTCCAGAGATATATTGCTGGCCATAATTTCCTTTAAAACCTTCACAAAGGTTTATTGCACGTACTTAATTACAACAGTGAATTACTTTTCTGATATGTTATAGGATACTTTAAAATATTGAATTAAAATTCCATGGAGTTCTCAATCAATGAAAGTGTGAACCAACTTTGCAGAATAATGTGAAGATTGCTTTTTTTCACTGCTGTAATATGTTTTGATTCCTATAGTCTCCTGTTATTCATTGTGTTGCCTACAAGCAATAAAATATCCTTAATGGCACATTAGTGAATAGCTATGATGTAAAATGTACAGTAATCTTAAACACAATCCCAGAAGAACACCATAATGGAATAAGGTTGCTTAAGAGTGAACACATATAAATTCTAGAATTTACATAGATCTATATAACAAATAAATTTAATTTTTATTTCACATTTGTATGCTATTATTGTGTATCAGGAATCCTTGGCAAAAGATTTGAGTGATGGTTTATTTTACTCTCACAGTGGGTGTATCTGATAGCTTAGCAACTACATTGGAAAATGTATCTAAAATATATTCTTTTTCAATTGCTTTTGAAAGGAAACTCATCTCTTTCCAGTCTGAGGAAACAGAAGAAGCAAACTGTATAAGTTCAAGTAATGGTCAGGTGGAAAAGCACTTAAATAAAAAACCAAAGGCACTGTTTTTTAATGTTTGTATGATATTTTGTATTTTTATTAACTGACTGTTCACCGCCCTGAGTCCGTTTGGAAAAGGGCGGTATATAAATTTAATTAAATAAATAAATAAATAAATAAATAAATAAATAAATAAATAAATAAATAAATTGATTAGCGTTTTTGATTCTTTTTGTATACTGCTCAAAGTAACATAGCATGACATTGGGCAACTACAGAAATGCTTAACTAAATAAATAAGAAAGAGGATTGTAAGTATCGTGTATAGGCCAATTTTGATTATGTTATTTAAACTTAATCCCATTTAAATGTTCATGTGGCCAAGGGAAGCATCCACTTCAAAAAGCATGTTGATTAGATTGTGTTTGTGATGAAAGGCTGTGTAGAATTAATACAGGAAACAAGGCTGAGAGAAGTTTCAGAATGTGGGGCAGATCATTTTTCGGTGATGGCAAAAATGTTGTTCCTGAAGAAAATGGAAAAAAGGTTGAAGAGAAAAAAATAAAATGAAAGAGTAGAATTGAAGCAAAACTCTCCTTGTAAGTATTTGCATGTGTATGTCTATTAATGTTAATTATTTTATTATTAATTTATTAATTAATAAAATGCTTAAATTATAGTTAAGTGACAGAATATATTTTCTTCTGAATTTATGTTTATTTTTTAAAAATAACTGGTTTAGATCGTAAAATAATCCGCTTTAATTTATGTTGATGCGTGACATTGAAAGTGCATGCATCTATTCTGTATGTATGTATGTATGTATGTATGTATGTATGTATGTATGTATGTATGTAAAGGTTCCCATCGCACATATGTTCTAGTCATTCCCAACTCTAGGGGGCAGTGTTAATTTCCATTTCAATGCTGAAGATCCAACGCTGTCCGAAGACGTCTCAGTGGTCATGTGGCCAGCATGACTAAACTCTAAAGGCGCATGGAATGCTGTTACCTTGCCACCAAAGGTGGTCCCTATTTTTCTACTTGCACTTTTTACGTGCTTTCAAACTGCTAGGTTGGCAGAAGCTGGGACAAGTAATGGGAGCTCATCCCGTTATGCAGCATTAGGGATTCGAACTGCTGAATTGCCGACCTTTCGATTGACAAGTGTCTAAGCCACTGAGCCACCGTGTCTCTTCATATATACCTATACCTATACCTATACCTATCTACGAAAACTATATCTATACCTATATACCTACGGTACCTACCTACCTATAGGTATTTTATGAAGAACCCCACAATAAATAGAAAGATAATTTAAATTTGTTTCATTAATTTCCTGACGTAATAGAATTAAATTTGTAAAGTTAAAAGATACATTTACTGCACTTTTTATTTCTATTTTCATGAAATATATGTGAATTGATTATAATTCCTTGCCTCTCTGTTGTTATTCATTTTAAATTCATTACTCTTTCAGAAAGACTTTCATTTTCATTTGGTCCAAAACATTTAATTAAATTTAATAGGAGACCACCAATAATGTTATACAAGAGACTATATTTCTGGTTCATATTGTATTTTAGTACGGGAAATAGAAGTACATCATTACTCCTTGGACATTTAAGCTACAGCAATGTCTTATAGTAAAAATCCTAGGAATTAATTTCAATTTAAATTACTATACAAGCATCCATCAGATTAAAGCCATTTTTCATGGCCCTCAGATAAATAAACGGAGATCACTTTAGAAGCGTGTAACTGCTTTGCTTTATTTTATTCCAATGTGCATAAATTCCTACAGTACAAATTAATAGTTATAAAAACTAATCACCCAGGATAGTTAAAATTACATAACTATAGAGAGAAGTGTATATGGTAACTACAAGAGTACACAAGCCAAAAATACTTGTTATTTAGCTCCCAATACATGCTATAATGTAGAACTGTCTTCTCCAATCTGCAGTTATGTGGAAATGAAGGTATTCAGAATTCCCAGGAATCATGACTTTTGGAGATCCAATTTTAAAACATTTTTCCATGTTGAATAACAATAATAGATGGATGACTAAAAATGAATGGAAATTGAAGAAATTTATTTGGATAAACTGTTCTTCAGTTAAAAATGATCAATTGTTTTAGGCAGAATGTCTAAGCAATGTTTATCCATGTTCTTAAATCAGAATCCTATATACTGTGTGTAGCCATAGGAATGTAATTGTTAATTTTGAGATGTATAAGACATAGATAATTGAATAAGAAAGAAGTCTAGCTGCCTTTGGTAACCTGTTCCCATATACATTCTTAAGAAAGAACAACTTACGAGGAGCAAAATCTCTGCAGTTTAAGATGAAGCACTGAACTGAAGGTAATAGCTTTCTTAGTGAAGTACCTTCTCATACAGGACTGGTTGATTGGGTTCACATATAGGAAGTTCTTGGCTTACAACCATAAATTGAGCCAAAAATTCTATTGCTAAATGAAAATTAGTGAAAATTTTGCCCCATTTCATGACCTTCTTGCCAGAGTTGTTAAGTGAATCACTGCGGTTGTTAGGTTAGCAACACAATTGTTAAATGAATCTGGTTTCCCCATTGACTTTGCTTGTCAGGCGGTCACAAAAGAAGATCATATGATCCCGGGATATTGCAAACGTCATAAATATGAGGCAGCTGCCAAGCGTCTGAATTTTGATCACGCAACCATGGAGATGCTGAACAGTCATAAGTGTGAAAAATGGTCATAAGTCACTTTTTCAGTGCCATTTGAATAGTCACTAAATGAACTATTGTAAGTCAAGGAATACCTGTAATACACTACTCCAGGGGTTCCCAATCTTTTCCGGGTCGCGGCTCCCTTAAGCACTTCTGATTTTGTCCGCGGCTCCCTTAAAAATTACGGAGTTTTTCCGCGGCTCCCTTAATGGGTACATCCGGTTTTTTTTTCTTTTTTTACGTGTAACTGCGCATGCGCACTAGCATTTCAGAAATGGCGCGGCGCCCTTACGACAGTGGGGAGCCGCGGCGCACAGATTGGGAACCCCTGGTCTATATTGATGTACATTACTGTCCTACTACAAACTGTCTACTTTAATTCTGCACACACTTTCATTTCAAATATTTTAATTACCTACCTGGTGCCCATGAGTTCAAAGCAATTCTTCTCAAAGTGCTTGGAGCAAAAGTAAACGTATTTAGAGACAGGGTCCCAGAGACCCTGCCCACTCATGTCCTTCCGCTGACAATTCTCCAACCATTTGGTTCGCCGTGTATTGTCCTTTGGCAATCTGTGAGAAGAGATATTAACTCATTGGAGATCAGAGGTCACATGCAATATTATGTATATCTTTTTCCCAACCTTAAGTAAAATAGCTTTGATGGCAGTGTGGCTATCTCTGAAGGCCTCTACTGGGCGACTAGTGCTTTTCTTATATAGTTGGTGGGCCTGGGGTCTGATCCAGCAGGGCACAGTGTATGTTCTAACATTCTTTAAAATCACTGATCCTACAAAGCTTGGTTTTATGATGGTGAGATATCACATGATGCTGCAATTTTAACAGACTAATCCTACCAACTTTCATCTTCATATAGGAATAGGAGTCTGCAAGGGCAAAGAATAAAATCATTTCTCACCGATGGAAAGAAATGCCTCGGTTGCGTGTTTCAGGTGTATCACGAGTACAACAGTCAGTAGCAGAGCAGTGACGGGGCATCTGCAAGAGAGAGAAAAAAACCCCATAGCATGTAACTCTCACTATTTTGAGGATCAACTCATACATTTTTTCTTAAGAAGAAATAAGATAGGTACCCAGAAGACTCCAGAACTCGGTTAAAGTCCCAATATTCTCTACCAACAACTGTTGAAAGCAGAACTATGTGTAGTTTACAGAATGGTTTAGAGCATGGGTGCCAAATTTGCCACATCATGTTGCCATCATGTGATGTTTCCTGACATTTTCCCCCTTTGCGGATATGGGGTGGGCGTAGCCTGCGCGTGACGTATCTGGCCCACGGACTGCCAGTTTGACAACCCTGGTTTAGAGCTACATTATAATCAATGGAAGGATATTGAAATCACAGTATTAATTAGCTGTGGGAAGTATTGTTCATCCATTACTCTGGCTTGCAAAATATACATTGGTATATACATTGCAAATTGTACAAACTTTGACATCTATCTCTCATCTATGTCTATGAAACTAAGACTCCGAAGCAACTTAATATTTCAACATATACTGCACTTTTATACATTTTGTAAATTTTGGGATATTTTCAATAAAAATAAAGAGAATTATTTTTTTCTGGGGTTTGGTAATGTACTGTATGCATTGCCAGATTAATATATGGAAATCGTTCCTGGTGTAACAATGTGCATTAACATTAATTTTTAAAAATGAACTTCCATGCAGTTCAGATTTAAGGAAGTCTTTAAGAGGAATAATTCTCCTTGCTAACAACCCAGTCATGTTGGCGAGATACTTCAAGGTTATTTAGAGACCTTCATGCTTGTTGCCTGCCATTTTAAGAACCACTATGCTGCAGTTCCAAGACTGGGTTTGCATTTTATTAACCTCTGCTTTGAGTAGCCCATGGTTTCTAGAATAAGCCACAACATAAATGCGACTTGCAAGAACACAAGAACAAGTTCATACAGTAGGTATGAACATAACACAAGCAAGCGCACCATATACTGCTTTATGTCGAATCTCAGCCTAGCTGCTGGATCTCTAATAGATCTTGGATTGGGGAGACTCATTCTGCGGATAAACTTCCACCTTATTTTTGTATCGTTAGGCGATGAGAATATGAACTCGGAAAGAGGCTAATTGCACCTGGCTGACCTTAAAAAGCTTAATAAATTCGGGGCTAGCTTGCATTTGGATGGAGGGTCACTAGGAAACGCGGGGCTGTAAGGAACAAAGTGGTAATGATGAGGGCAGCGGCCACCCTCATCATTACCACTGCCAAGAAAACGTGCCAGGTGTGCCATACAGGGAGCAGGCTCGCTCTTAAGAGCAGCTATTATAAAAGAAAGGAGGACGGGGAGCGCCCGGGGAATCTCCTTCCGCCGCGAGTCCAGCCGCAAAAGCATGGGAGAAGGGAGGGGGAGGGAAGCACGGAGCATAAGCGGGGCGTGGCTACAGCAAGCCTGCTCTTTTCTCTCCAACCCCCACTCGTCCTCTCCGCCCCCTGCCCTGCAGCTCTCCTGGAGGGGGCTAACAAGAGCAGCTGGGCGCGACAGGGCCGGAGTGACAAGCCACCAGTTCTCCGGAGGTTGGGAAGCACGCGCAAGAACAGCCACGGAAGGGCATCACGGGAATGCCGCAGCATTCATCCATCCCCCCACCATCCTCCACAACTTTCTCTGTGGGTCGCCTCACCTCTCCACTCCCATTGCTCGAGACACCTCCGCCGCGGCTTTAAAGCTGAAGCGGAAAAGAGAATCCTGGATCTTCTCGTGATAAATTTAAGCCCGAGTGCTGCGTAGAGATAGAAATTCTAGAGGTCCCCAGGCTCCGTTCCCGAGGCGTTCTTTCGTACCTGAATGGCCGTATAGAAAGATCTTCCGTAGATTGCCCCATGCGGGATACCGAGAGCAGTGGGGGGAAGAATCCTTTTAGATGGCCTTCATCAGATACCGAAAACTTTAAGCTGCCTTTCAGTGGCTGGTCTGGTTTTTTGTTAATTCTCAGATGGGGGTAGCTCTGATTTTTAGCCATTGGGAACATAAATGCCTTCATTTCTTTTACGTAATAAGGAAACTATTCACAATTACAAGATTCTATAAAAGGCAGCAAGGTAGAAAAAAAGGCAGCGCTGTTTAACAGGGTGCTCAGGCAGCAAATGCTTTTTTCCCATTTACTGCATGTTCCTTTTATTCTTTGATTTGCCTGTTGTTGCTTTTCCGGTAGGGAATTGTGGGATTGGTGTGCATCTTCGTTTGGGAAGTGCTGCTCTCTAATCTTCCTATCTCTATAGACAAGTACCTGCTCTTCCAGTAACCGCCCTCCTTTCTAGCCCATCCCCTCTTAATCAATTGCCTTCCGCCAGTCAGTCCCAGCCGCCTAACTTTTATTACTCAAAAACTAGGATCAGTTAAAAGCCACCGGGCTGAGCAAAGGCAAGTTCAATTTTTTTATAGTGTTGGTTAGTGTGGATAAGTCAAGGAGGAAAAGAAAAATATAAATCAAATAATATCTTCTTTTTAAGGAAGTATTTCTTTAGAATTTACAGAAAAGATAAATCTATGGTCCCATTCAATAAATGGTTTGAAGATTTGATTATAGTTGCTGCCCATAAGCAGATTGCCTATAGATATAGATTTCGTCTTTTTTCTATTATTTTAAAAGCAATAAAAATTTATTAACCCCCCAAAATAGCTTTTTGTACTTAGTAGTGCATTTGTTTTTAACCAAAGATGTAAACTTTGGTTACACAGGGAGCCATCTATATTTCTTACTAACTTTAAAAAGAATTCTAACCTCGGTAAAATGTGTAATAAGTAGGTAGATAGAAGGATAGTATTTATTATTATAGTCATTACTTTTAAGCCATTTTGATAAGGATTGTATCTTGAAAGTTTACAATAGTAAGAAATACATTTTGTGCTTGGATTGGGTTAAGTAATAACTTTATTGGAATTGATAAGCGTGAGATTATCTGAGACAGCTTTGAAAGAAATACTGAAGAGAAAAAGTACATATTTATTCTCCAGTCCCTCCAAAGCACTTTGTGTTGGAGATAGCATTGACTCTCCAGTTGTGGATAACCTATGATTGCAGATACCTTTTGTTGCTTGTTAGACGTATTTATTAAACTGCTGGATGTAGCAAATGGACAAGTTAGCTTCCAGCCCACAGTATCTAAGTCAAAGCTGACAGAGGCATGGCTGAAGACAAGTAAACAGGAAGATTACCTCACCTCCAATTCTTTGTATAACGAAGATTTATTTTTGCTTTTTGCTTTTTTGCCTCCATAAAAAAAACCCTTAAGAAATCAAAATCTGACCTGCTAGTAGCATTGGGAAACGTTATGGAAAGCCAGGTTGCAATATTAATCATCACTGTCAAAAGAACAAATGAAGCAATTCAATCAAGGCAGGAAGAGTTAACATAGGAAGCCTGGAAACTTATCTTTATTCTATGGAGATGTTAGAATTCAAATAGAAAGTTAACAGCCTTTGATTTGCCCAATTCCCAGCTGCCTAAAAATAAACATTCAATCCTAATACTTAGATTAGCATTTTACTTTCCATCAAAGAACAGGAATCCCCTCAAGATAAAAGGAGATGCCAGATCCCTTCATAACAATCCACACCTAGGGAGAGTCTTCCTTTCTGGACTCCACATCTTCAGGGCAATATCAAAGAGTCATCTAAACTTACACCTGACAGCGTAGGGCAGGAGCACCTCAATCTGCATATCTAAACATCTAAAGTCTGCTTATCATTATATATGCCTCTACTGGTAGACCCCTAACAATGTAGACTACCTTTTTCAGATACTGAACTTTTGCTTTATTTTTGAAAAATTAAAAGGAGCTTCTAGTAGCCTGCCTTTACATATTCATTTCCAACTTTGATCTTCCAGCAGAAGAAAAAACTCTATATTTAGTTTTTCTCTTTTTTATAAAATATAAATATAGAATCTAGGGAAAGGAGAGAAGTAGTGTTCTTCTGGAGAGATAGTTTGGTGCAGTGGTTAAAAAATGCTGGAATAGAACAAGGAGACTCTTACTTTTTCTTTAGGTTTCATAAAATAGATAACTTGGATCAATTTCTTTTAGCCCTAGGGAGAAGTTGCTGGGAAACTATTTTTGAATATTGCTAAGAAAATTGAGTGTCTCTTTTTTCCTCCTGCAGTATTTTGAAGCAAGTTTCCAATCCGCATTTTGGGATGCAATAACATAAAACTCTGGTGTGTTCTAGCTTCTAACTAGTTCTAATGCTGGCTATGACTGGATGACTTGGTTTTGGAAGAATTAGAGCACCATGAGGCAGTTTCTTGGAGTACATTAACTTAATTCTCTGCTTCTGTTGTTACATTTTGCTTTGACAATTTTGGTTTGGTTTCTTGGGAATTAATTCTTTTAAGAAGTTTGTACAATCTTCAGAAAGGAGCTGGAACTATTTGTAGCTAAATCTCAGCTGGCTCAAATGTTATTGGAGCAGTCCTTCAACTTGAGAAGGGTTTTACAAATATATTTAATCTGATTTAGGTTCTGCCTGGATTTGCCTGGAATCCAGAGGTTTGTTTTTGGCTTTTTAAGGTAATGTAATAGCCTGTTTAGACTTTAGTCTAAGCCCCGGGCAGGGATTTCTCCTTATCTTTGGCTCCAGCAAGCTGGGGGATTTCATCTGTAGGCCTTAGTTCTGCCATAATGACCCAAATGCTTAACTTGTAAAACTTCACTTTATATCAGAGGTAGTTTTAATTAGTTTGGATGCCATTGAAAAATTTGCTCAAGGCATTTATGTCAGCTGCATTTCTAAAGCAGACTGCAGACTTCATTAGATTTGGTCAAGACAGACCTGATTGCAATGCTCTATCCTCACTCTGCTTATGGGTCCTGGATTGGCTACTGTTGAATACTCCAATAAGGGAGTGAAGCCAAGGAATGTAGGTTTCACTCAGGTCCGCCATTACGGCAGGAAAAATAGTGGAATCTCATTGGTTGAGCTGTCTGACAAGGCAAGCTATCAGGCAGGTTGATGGGTTGTACTGTTCTAACTGTGTGAATAAAGAACTGCCAAATCGTCAAACAGGTTGATCGCAGCAATTAAAAAAACTGACAGCTTGCCATTTTCATGCAGAACTGTCACCATGCACCAAGAAAGCATCGAGTGCGAAGAGTCGACCAGTGAAGATGAGGTTTGCCACCTCCAGTCAGAAAAAAAGAAGGCCACCCCTGAAGCAGAAGAAAGGCAGTCCATGTGCGCCAGATATGGGGGTAATCACCCTCGATTGGGAAGTAGATTCAAGGATGCCATCTGCCAGAGATGTGACTGGATGGGGCATTTGGCAAGGGTCTGTTGCACCAGCCAGTCAGCTGTATACAGCACAAGACAGCCTGCCACCCAGATGGGACCCTGAAAGACACAGCCCTGGAACCCCTGGTGAGGAGAAGATTGTTTCGCAGAGCTCAACAATGCATACCAGATGACTATTGGGTAAGCAAGCTCACCATGCGCAATAAAATCCATGTCACCGTCCTCATTGAGGGATTCCTGTGCAACATAAAGGTGGATACCAGGTCATCTATGTCCATAGTGTCCTGGGCAACCATCAAAAGCGGTACCAGGAATCATGAAGAAACAACTGAAGTACCAACAACTGCAGCTAAAGGACCACCAAGGGAAGCACATCCCTGTCAAATTTGGAAAATTTGTCAGACTGCTGAAGGTAACTGTAGTAGATGGTGCTTTGCCAAGCCTGCTCAGCTTGGACTGGTTCTCATCCAGGGGCCTGGGAGTGACCAGCATCCACACCGTCCAAGATGACAGCACCGATGAGCTGGCCAAGGAGTTCGTGGATGTGTTCAATGGAAGTTTGGGCAAGTATACGGGGACACCCATCTCCTTCAGCCTTGACCCCAAAATCGCCCCTATCAGGATGAAACCACGAAGGGTCCCCATTTGCTCTCCAGTCCAAAATCGGCAGCCAATTAGATAAACTACTTGCCCAGGGAGTTTTGGAGCCAGTAGACCATGCCAAGTGGGAGACCCCTATAGTCATGCCAATAAAACCTGATAGCTCAGTTCCCATCTGTGTGGATTACAAATGTACGATCAACAAGGCTTTGAAGCAGAGCACCTATCCCATGCCAATCGTACAACATTTATTACATTCCTTGGGAAAAGGGAAAACTTTTGCAAAACTTGACTTGGCACAAGCATATCAGCAGCTACTGGTGGATGATGCCATTGTGGAGGTTCAAACTATAGCAACCCACCAAGGAACCTTTAAATGCCACCGATTACAATTCAGCATGAGTGTAGCACCAGGACTTTTTCAAAGCATAATGGAATGCCTGTTACCATATTTCGTCCCATATTTTGATGATATCTATGACCAACAAAAAGGAACTCCTCGACTGATTAAAAATAGTTCTTAGTCGGTTTCAAGAGGCTGGGCTAAAAGTAAAAAGGGAGAAGTGCCAGATAGTGGTGCCATAGGTTGAGTTTTTGATTGAAGATCAGGAATACACCCCACTAAAAGCAAGGTCAGAGCTATTAAAGAAGCCCCACACCCTGAAATCAGACAGAACGCCAGGCATTCCTGGATCTGTTAACTTTTACAGTATTTTTCTGCCACAGAAGGCAACAGTGGCTGAGCTGCTACACTGGCTGTTAGATAAAAAAGCGAGATGGATCTGGGGCCAGGAAGAAGCCAAAGCATTTGCCAAAGTCAAAGAACTGTTGTCATCTGATAGCATTTTAATTCAATATAATGAGACTCTGCCAGTCATCCTGACCTGTGACACCTCCCTGCTTGGCATTGGGACTGTCTTCAGCCACCAAATGGCCCTGATCGCCTTCTATTCAAAGACTCTATTGGCAGCCGAGCAAAACTACAGCAAGCTGGACAAGGAGGCACTGGCTGCAGTGGTGGGGGTCAAGTGTTTTCATGAATACATCTATGGCAGAGACTTTGAACTGATAACCGACCATAAGCTGCTCCTGGACCTGCTCGCTAGACACTGCTTGACCCCAACTGAATTGCGCAGGTCGGAGCAAGTTCACCATCGCCCTGCCTACCTGCATGATTACATCAGCTGAACTAGTCACTGATTGGATAATACTCTATCATGGGGGGAGGGATGTTGAATACTCTAATAAGGGAGTGAAGCCAAGGAATGTAGGCTTCACTCAGGTCTGCCATTATGGCAGGAAAAATAGTTGAATCTGATTGGTTGAGCCGTCTGACAACTCCCTATAAAAGGGAAAGCTGTCAAATAGGCAAGTTGCTGGGTTGTACTATTCTAACTGTGAATAAAGAGCTGTTAGTTGAAGCTCAGTGTCCTGCCTCTTCAATCTGCCCACAATCTAACAGCCACAACCAACTGAACTCCAAATATATGAATAGAACTGGGGCGCTTGGCAGTATAATAGTTGTATTGAAAATCAGAAAGAGACTTACATGCAGTGAGATGTTAATCAAATAATCCTTGCCTATAAGATGCAGCAGTTTGTTGAAGCAGTTGAGAGAGAGCTGGAGCTGGAGCTAATACAAGGAAGTCCCAAAAATAAAGCTAGGAATGTTCAAGGAATCCAATCAAGTCAAAAATGAACTGAAGTTAGTAGATTATAGAATGGAAATGGCAAAATTTCTAACAAGGAGTAAGACCTGAAGTGATCCTGACCTTGTTTGATTAATGTAGTTGATGCCTTCTCAATGAATTGCACAAATCTGTGCTGCTCAGCTATTTGTAACTGCCATCTTATTTAGAAGTGGGTGTTCAGCCAACATCTGAATATTTCTCTTAGTCACAAGAACTGACTCAGGTGGATGAAAACCCATTGGATCCCCAACTATAGAATGGTAATCCACCAAATTCTCTTTTCCGGTTTTAGAGCCTGAAATGAAAATTTAGATTAATATCTTTGTCCTGGGAACAGGTAGAGTTTGCAATGACCAGTTTATACATCTGGAGGGAAGAAATATTGCAGGTCTGCCTTGACAGTTGGACAGCAGAGTATTTTAGACTACTTAAAACAGGGCTGTCAAACTCATGGCCCCTGGGCCAGATGCGTCACACGCTGGGCAAGCCCATGCCCAGTTTAGCAAAGGGGGGGGAAGTGGTGATATGTCACGTGATGATGCCGTGATGATGCAAGTTTGACACCCTTGATTTAAAATTATCCAGAACCTATCTGTGATTTTAATGGCCTTATTGTTTGAGTGAACATCAAGACATGCTTCCTGATGCCATACTCTGCAAGTCATATGTATCCCTTCACAGAGGCACAACTGAGCCTGTGATGATACATCCTATTAGAATAATATTTCAGCTGGAGATAATAGTGTTTTTAAAAAAAACAAACAGGGTTATATTCAACAGGATAAAAGATTAGGCTCTATTGGGGGAAAATTCCTGCATTTTCTCATCATCTTTTCCCCTTCTCCAGCTTGCCGATTGGAGGATCCAAGGATGGGTTGACAGTTGTCTTCTGCCCAGAGACCGAACCACCAGATTTTTGGCCACTCCCTCCATCCCAGCCATTGGGCTTTTCAGTTTTAGACTCGGTCTTGCCCTATGGAGACATACTTTGACTTCTGTCAATCCATTGGTTCTCCAATTGGCAATCTGACCAATTTGTTTTAGCTATTTTATTTTATTTTATTATTTTATTAATTATTAATTTATTTACTGTATTGATTTTTTAATTCTCCTTTGGGAAAAGGCTCTTTGAGCCTGGCTCACAGGCCCGGCCTGTGAATCTGAGGCATGGTGATTCTATTCCACTGCCACCAATGCTAGCCCCTGGCAACTCTACAATGACTGCCAGCTGGGCACTTCAGATGGCGAATTGGCCCTAGAGCCTCACTTTCATGGCCAGCGCTTCGCCGCTGCGTCCCTAACCTTAATTGGGACACCGCGACCCCAGGACACTCCGCGGCTCACTCTGTCGCCACCATTAGCACAGCAACCATTATCACTGTTGCCGCCGCCCCGCCGCCGCTGCCACCGTTGGAGCCTTTGCCGCCAAGCTGCTGCCACCTGTATATTCACGGCAGGCCTTCTTCCACAGTGCCCTGGAGCACATCGATACCTCGCTGCCGTCGTGTCCTTTTTGCCGCGATGGCAACAGCAACAAGAGCCGCCAATATCCCATTTTGAGAGCCTCCCTGCCCTTTTTGCAGCGGGGCTGAAGAGGACGCAGCTAGAGACCCGCGCTGCCGCATGACTTGTCACGGCGACCTTAGCGTGAGGCACAGTGGCAACTTGAATGGCCACCTTATCAGCTGGGGCACTTCAGGTCCATTGAGCAGATTTTTGACATTTGGACTAAGCTGGACTGTTTTGGAACTTCATAATCGTGACTTAGAGGAGTTTTCTTCAGTCACTGACTGTGTAATTTATGCCCTAAAATGGTGGACCCCATGCCTTCTGTCAGAGCTGAACCATGCAGAGCAACGGCCATTTTGTCTGAGCACAAAAAGGCACCAAAACTAAGGCAGCTCATAAGGTTGCAAATAAACTTAAGGCTAAGGCTTGAGGAGCCAGAGCTTCCCCTAGGGGGGAGGACAAGATGTCAGGAGAAGACACAAGGCTCGGGAGAGGCATTTTCGAAAACAAAGAGACAAGCTGATTAGCAATCCACTGTTTAAAAAAGGGAAAGTTTCGCAATCAGTTGATGCTTTAACACTTTCTCCTTTTCTTGAGTCTTGGTCAACAGAGGGCGCTGGTGGGCAGGCTTATTTTTCTCCTGACAGGAATGTGGATACTGTTGCTTCTGAAGAAGAACCTTGCCCAGCAACAGGAGACTGGAAGGCTCCACCTCCTAAGTTCCCCCCTCTTCCGACACCGGCCCCTGCCTTGTCTGGAGAAATTAACTTGCTCATTTCTGAAGCTATTTCCAAGTGCATTGCTGCAGGCTTGCAGCAACAAATCATCTCACGCTCATCTCGGGCCCAGGGGCCCAGTGTGTCTCATCATGGAGTAGAGGACGATTTAGATTACTCTAGGCCAGGTTCACCAGAGGCCTCTAATTACTCTGAAGCTGACCACTCCCCTGACTACTTTGAGGGAGAGGTCCTGTCTGATGAAGACAGGATCCTACCTGATGCCCCTGCCTTCAATGGCCCCTTTCGGCCAGGGATGTTCAGAACCTTACTTTGCAAGGCTAAAAGGGTGGCCCAGATTGCCGAGGAACCCACCTTTGGGCCACAGGAGGAAGGAGATGGCCTGTTTTCTGAACCCGTCTTAGAGCAGGATGTTATCCCATCTCCTAAGCTGTTTCTGGACATTGTCCAGAGACAATGGGCTCACCCGGGGTACTCCTTCATTCCCTCTACCATAGACAAGAGGTTTTATAATGTCGGTCCTGGATTCAATTCCCTCCTCCAAGTCTGTGGGGTAAACCCCCCTATCGCCTCCCTGGCATTTCCATCCATCTTAGCGGGAACGTTCTGGAAGGTTTGAGGGCGGAGGACAGAAAGGCTGAGTTGACCTTTTGCAGGACGCATCAGGCCATGGAGTGGGCTACTAAGGCGGCCCCCTCTGCTTCCTTCTTCACCAGGGCATCCCTTCGCTGACTCCACCAGATGCAGGAGAAAGCTGATCCAGGGGACATCAGGTTGCACCAGGACCTGGATAAGCTAGTTGCAGCCACTGAATTCTCAGCTGACGCCTCTCTCAATGCCACCAAATTTGCCTCTAAGGTTATGGCATCCACTGTAGCTTCTCGTTACCTCATGTGGCTTCGACACTGGCAGGCGGATGTCAAGACCAAATGGCGCCTAGCTTCCATTCCCTACAAGGGTTCCCTACTGTTTGGGGATTCTCTTGACCCCATCTTAATAGAGGGTAGAGATATCAGGAAGGTCATGCCTTCTGTGGGCAGGCGGCCTGACCGCCATCCCTTTCCCTATTCTCGAAGGCAGCCCATCCGCTCTCCTTCAGTGGGATTCGGGGCCCCTCCATCTCAGAGGTCTTTCTCCAATAGATCTGACCATACTTGGGATAGACCAGGTTCCAGGGACGGGGAGGACCCAGTCTCTCACCCAACGGCCCTTTCGTAGGGCAGGAGGTCGTCCATATCATAGGTCCCATTGACTACGACCCTTCCCTCCCCATTGGGGGGTGCTTGTCTCTGTACGCCTGCCAATGGGAATTATAGAGAAGGTGCCAAAGGGACAATGGGGACGAGGCTTCTATTCGATCTTGTTCGTAGTCCCAAGTCTTTGGAGGATTGGAGATCCATCTTGGATCTCAAGCACCTAAATTTTCACATAGTCTACTGACGTTTCAAGATGCATTCCCTTCACTCCATCTTGGAGGGAATTTGTCAGGGTGACCTCCTCTCTGGCCTTAACGGAGGCTTATCTTCATGTCCCTGTCCTTCAAGGGCACAGACAGTTTCTCAGGTTCTGCTATGCAGGCAGGCATTACCAGTACAGGACGCTCCCGTTTGGCCTCTCCTCAGCCCCGAGAGCATTCACCGAGAGCATGGCAGCCCTGGCAGCCCACCTCCAGGCCATCCCAGTCCGAGTCCAATGTTATCTGGATGATCTCTTAATCCAGTCTTCATCCCACAGCAGAGCCCTGACGGACTTACAAACTACCATTGGTCATGGCTTCTCGGTGAACCTCCAGAAGAGCCACCTCTAGCCGATACTCCATCTGCAACACCTGGGAGCGGTGATCGATACGGAGGTATGCCAGGTTTTTCTCTCTCCAGATCAAGTAGCCAGCATCCGATCTCTGGTGAGTGCCATCCGGGAGGCTTGAGGAGTTCCCCTGTCACTGCTGTCCCGACTGGTGGGGAAAATGGTGTCCTGCATCACTATAATGCCCTGGGCTTGCCTTCACGCAAGGACACTACAATGGTTTCTGCTGCCCTTTCAACGGGAGGGCAGCAGCAACTCCAACCTCAAGGTACGTGTTCCGGCCACTCCCTGCAATCGTTTCTGTGGTGGTCCTTTTCGGCCATAACCGAAGGGACTCTCTTCAGAGAGCCCAGGCAAGTGATTCTCACAACAGATGTGAGCCTCTTCGGCTGGGGAGTTCATCTGCAGTTGCAGGTAGCTCAAGGTCATTGGACTCAGTCAGAGCTGAGACACAGCATAAATTTTCTAGAACTCAGAGCAGTCAACCTAGCCTGGTGACGGTTCCTTCCATTGGTGGCCGGCTGTCACATCTTGGCCCTCACAGACAATATGGTGACAAAAGCCCACATAAACCATCAAGGGGGCACCCGTTCCAGGTCTCTACATCACGAGGCTGAACTACTGGGGTTGTGGGTGGAGGAGAATCTCCTGTCGATCCGAGCGGAACACATTTCTGGAGCAACCAACCTCAGAGCGGATTGGCTGAGCCGGGTGACCATCGACGACTACGAGTGGAGGCTGGACACTCGGCTCTTCGACGACATAGTACGCAGGTTTGGTCAACTGATCATGGACCTTTTCGCCATGGCGAAGAACTCTCAGCTACCAAGGTTCCTTGCCAGGTTCAAGGAACCAGGGGCCGAAGGGGTAGACACGCTTCATCGGGCCTACTGTACGCCTTTCCTCCCCTCCCTCTCATTCCAGGGGTGATCAGGAAGGTTCTGATGGAGCAGGTAGAGATCCTGCTGTTGGCACCCCACTGGCCGAGGCGTCCCTGGTTCGCAAACCTGGTCGACCTGTCGGTGGAATGTCGGTGGCGGATTCATCCTCACAGACTGATGCTCACCCAGAGGGCCCTGACTCACCCAGACCCCCAATGGCTGCAACTCACCATGTGGAGGTTGAGCAGGTCATCTTGTCCCGGCAGC
>JAOYMU010000274.1:28972682-28983857 GCA_025802295.1 Psammodynastes pulverulentus
AGGTGCCGGAACGCACCCCCATCATTGCGCTAAAAATACCCGGAAATGATAGCGCGCGATTGGTCGAGACGGACCACATGACGCGGACTCTGCAAAGGTGCCGGAACGCAGTACCACTGAGTTCCGGCGGAAAAAAAGCCCTGCTAATAGATAAGTTTTGCTTATCTATATACTAAGCAAAATGGTTGCTAAATGAAAATATGACTAAGAGAGAGATCATTGATTGCTTCCATCTTATTCAAATCAAATTCTCTCATTCTTGCCTGGTCCATTTTTTCCCTTCCCACCCCTTTTTACAGGGTGAAGAGATTGCTTAAGCAAGCTATTTCTTCCTGAGCTGTTTTCCTTTGTAACACAGAACTCCCTTTAAAAGTGCTAACCGCAAGTTGACATTTACAGCTCTATGATCTCAATTAGTTGATTAGAACTCTCCCACTAGTGCAGGGGTGTCAAACCTGTGGAGTCACATTGTCATGTATCATGACTTTCACCCCTTTGCTAAACTGGGGGTAGGTGTGGCCAGTGCATGATGCATCCGGTCCACAAGCCACGAGTTTGACTGCACTAGTGCACTGCTGAAACTAAAACTGACCAGACCTCAATCAGTTTCACACTGAAGATTTTTGTTATCAGATACATGCAATTTGGTCATAAATGCATACATTGTTCAGAATTTTTTTTTTATTACAGCTTATCATCATTTGTGAATCTCTGAGGTAGTCATTAAATAGACCATGGACTAGCTGTATTAGCCATATTAATTATAGTCCTATACAAAATTTAAATTTCTTCCTCTTGAATAAAGAGCTCATTATGATTTATGATTTATTTACAATCTAGGAATAAACTTAGCACATAGTGTCAATATTGTGTGAATAAAATAATACATGAGACTGAATATATGGTAAAATAACAACTCTAAAAAGTAATAACCTCTTGCGTGATTTGTTTTTTAAGCTTAAATAGTAAAGAATGTTCATATTAGTCAGACTTGAATGTTTTTGTTTCTGTTTTACAATACATGATTTTATGAGGATTACAATAATAAATAATTGCAACATATTGTATTTCTTGGCACAAACCATGTACATTTGTTCATTTTTTTAAAGTTCTAAATACATTTTACTGTCTAGTGATAGCTATTTTGTGAATCAGAATTCTAAGGAATCATTCTTGATATTCTCAATTGAGGTTTCCTCCTTGCATTGATATAAAAATAACCCAGTTTTATATCAAGAGTATCATTCCCACATTGAAATTCTATTTTAATAATTGAAATGAGTAAACATACACATTGGAACATTTGGAAGCCAGGCTTCCAACCAGTCCAAGAAACTTTTTGGTGGCCATGAGGCATAGTTAACATTTATTAGGAGGTGAGAGACATAAAAGCCATGATGTTAATGCACACTGGACAGGAATACATCATACATGTGGATAGACTACAGTCTGTTTTTCAATCTTCAGAATTTAGGGAGAATAGAAAGGTTTCCTGAGACAAGGTGAGAAATCGTATTTCTCATTTTCACTAGCTATAGTCATAACGGATGGAGTATCTCCCCTCCCAAATGATCAGAAGTTGCAGACACGAGTCCAAATCTCATACCCCAGTTCAGGAAACATTATCAGTCAATGGGTTAAACTTAAGTTTTAAGAACAATGGTGGCTCCATTCCTCATTTTTAAAATTTCTATGATTGAATAAAATGCAGCTTAGAAATAAAACAGTTAAGTTGTAGGTTTAAATTTTTCAAAATTTGCCTTTTTATACATTTTGGTATCAATCCAATTGAAGATGTAATTTGACCTATAAATAATTAAAAACGGCTATTAGTGATCTTCCAAGTCCTTTTTTCTTTTAGATTTGTCTTACTATTAAAAAAAAAGATGATGGTTCATCCAAACATACGCATCCCAGCTGATTTTGTTTGCATTAAAGACACAGTTGTAGTCAAATAATTTTTAATAGACAATGGAATTTCTATCTGCTTGAACATGTAAGATTTCACTGTTTTATATTTTACCAGACTAGCATAGATAAACTGCACTATGGCAAGGACTGACTGTAGCTATTGAAATAACAACGTCCTAATTTTAGCAAGACTTACAGTGACCTTTTAGAGGACCATTGTCATTGTGCTCTTATTTATTTGAGAAAAGAGCAATATAGTGCATAAGCAATGAGACATCAATATTTGCTTTCCTTTTAGGGTCTTTTAAAACATGCTCCTTTTCTCGACTGGCACCAAAGCACTGACAGCATATTGATCAAGTCAACATCTTGCTGAATGGGTCATTGCAAGAAATGTTAGCATTTAAATGCTTTTAAACATTTATTCCTGAAGTCTGGGAAATCCAGTTAGTATTGTGTATCATTAGGAGATGCAGAAGGACTGACGGTAGATTAAAACAGGTAATTTTCCCCACACAATTAAAAAAAAGAAGAACAAAACAGTTCCTGTCTACAGCTAAAAGAACAATCAGAAAACGACTCAGTCTTCATGAATTATAGTTACAATGAAAATTCTGCCTTCCTAAATTTAAGAGTGTGCTAATTTATATAAGACAGCATTTTCAAAGAAAAATATATAGTGCACATAAAGGTAGACCAATACCAATACCATAACAGCTAAAAAATAGCAGAAAGAGAATTGGTGGAGCGCAGCTAATAGTAGGTTTTGTTAAATGGGACAGATTAACAAGCCTTCTTGGTCTGCCTTCCTGACTGAATACCTATCTGTGTTTGAACACTATTTCATCAGTACCTATCTTTATGTATTCTTTTATTTCTGTAAAAATAAACCATCTTATTGAAGGACACATACAGGGCTTTTCTTCTCCAAAGAAAGGTGCCAGAACACACACCCCGTCGTCGCGCTGAAAAACCCAGAAGTGATAGCGCACGATTGGTGGAGACGGACCACGTGATCCGGACTCCAAAAAGGATCCGGAACACCATTCCCCCGAGTTCCGGGAGAAAAAAAGCCCTGGACACATATAATCTGAAATATATCAGATTATATAAATAGAAAAGAGCAATATAGTGCATAAGCAATGAGACATCAATATTTGCTTTTCTTTTAGGGTCTTTTAAAACATGTTCCTTTTCTCAACTGGCACCAATGCGCTGACGCCCAATTTGGTCAGATGTGCCAGCTATAGTTCTTTTTTGGATTTGATATCCTTGATGACAATAGCTATATCACCTTTAATCCAGAGTACTGTTACTCAGTTTCTTTTTGGGAATATTCGTGCAGTTGATACAAAATTCAGTGGATTACCTCAATGACAGCTGTTATAACTAGTTGACAACTATTTGGAAAGCCTGCATTGAATTTTTAAAAATTTTTAACCCATAAAATTTTTAATGGTTAGGCTGCTGGGTATCTTGAGGACTGCTACCCCTGATAAAACCAAATTGTCATATTGTACATGCTTATCAAGATGAGAGAAGCTTAGGGTTTCCCCTTTCTGAGATGCTAGGGAAGGAGTCTTCAACGCAGGATTTCTTGGTCAGGAATATCTTCACCGTCCTCCCCATCCACAGAGTTTGGACAGCACCAAATCATCCAGCTTTAGGAAGGCTGTAAAGAAAATTGTATTGATTGTTCTTGAAGTTTTGTTATCATCAGTTGACTATTGAGCGTTCTGAAGTTTTTGTATGTGTGTGTTCTGAGTTTCATAACATTTCTAAACTACCTAGAGTAACTTACAATATAGTATATAGAAATACTTGTATAAATATAAATCTTTTTTTATGTTTTCTTAGACAGCAGATAGAAGCCATCTCTAGCAGTTTATTCCATTATTCTCTGCAGCATATTGATTACTGTTCAGCAACACAATGACATGATATAAAAGTCTACAAAATTGGCTTTTGCTTTACAAGTGTTTAATGCACAAGTCTCATGGAAAGATATATATCTTGATAGGAAGAATTCAGAGCTTTCAAAAACATTAACATTTAATTTTCTTCAAGGGAGGGACTGTGCAAAACACAGGAGATTATGTTTCATTATAAGCCCTGACCTTTCATATTTAGTCATTTTTCTAGTTTTATTCTAGTTCATGAAATCCATATTTCATATGACTCTTGTTATATCACATACTGCTTCTTTTATTAATGCTAGTAAGAAGCAAATAGCAGAGGATATCATTTGCTTTACACCTGTGTGAAATAGGATCATATATAGGTCAGGATAACTGCTAAAAAAAGAGGCATTTTTATGAGACTGAACAGCAACATTTATTTATTTTAAAGAGTTGTTTTATTTTCAAAAATATTATTACTGGCATAGCTAGATAACATTAACTTGTTTTGAAATAAACAGTCACAAATAATATAAAAGTCTTCTATTTTTTAAATAGTTCAATGGAACATGTTTAGCTAGGAATTAAGGCTTCAAAACTTTTATTTTCCATCATAGCTTTGGTAAGCTCCACATTATTCAACTGCCTTGTCATTAAAATGAGCCAGATATCATTTGGAAGAACAGGAACAGACAATGTGATCTGTTGGCCCAGTTTTCCTTTCCTTTTAAAATACTATCTTTCCCTTTATGCCACTTTGAGTGCTTCAATCCATTAGTTGGTGCATTATCTTCATTACAGACTAACCCCAACACTTTATTGGCTACTAAGCAGAGATAGGAATGACTTCTCAACTGAATCAGTGGTTACCATAGGCTCTAATTAATATTCTCCCAAAACTCTTGTGTCTATTTGATTCTTCATAAACTTCAGTTGTGTGAAACAGTGCATCACAGAGCAACAATGATTGAATCAACATAAGTCTAGTGCACCAACTTACAAAATGTATCCAAAATCTGGGATCCATAAGTACCATGGGACTGAAATTTGTCAAAGTTGTGGCTGATTCATTTCCCAGAATGACTACACTTCTCAGAAACACATATATTATGTGACACAAGGAAAGATGGAAGGTGTATATCACCCCCCATCTTCCCTACTTTCCTCTGGCCTCTGCACTCAGTTGGTTGGTAGTAAGGTCTGACCAGTAAGTAGTCATTGGCTGCTTTGGAACTGAGACCAAAATTTGAAATATGTTAGTGGTGGTGACCAGAGAAGGAAGGATAAAGGAATGTTGGCTGGTAGGTAGGGCTGCCTAGGGGCCATTGGTGAGCCATCTTCCTCTCTAAGGGAAAGGGGGCCCTTGAAACCATGTCAGAATGTGGGGAGTTAGCCTTGTATTATTGTTGCACAGTCACAAGAGATCCAGGACTGATTCCTCTTAAGCTCCATGGAACTTTATTTATCTGTTCTTAAGAAAGGCAAGAAGTTTGGGGAGATTCCTATGTTATAAGCAAATTACAATAAAATGAGTAGCTGAAACTCTACACATATGGATTGGGTTGCTTGTATCTGATGTTACTGTGTGTTCCAGTTGGGTGATTTTCAGCTGATCATCCAAATCTCAGGAAGAAGACAATGGCAAGCTACTGAGTTAAACACACACACACACACTAATGAAATGAAGCAAAGCATACATTGAATGAACACATCTATATGCATAGTGGAATAAATGGCTTGATTAGTTAATGGCTTTCCTACTAGCAAGAACAAAAATTGCCAAAGCGTTTGATATTTTTGAATTATAATTCCTTGACTGTCCAAAGTATTTGCCAAATATCCAATGCTAATCTGCCATATCTTTGATATAGCTACAGAAAAATAAATAGGAGGTAATTTTTATTAATCAGAGCTTTTAGAAATCTGTTCTTATGATTAACTGCTTTCAATCCAGGCTGCTACCAGACGGACTTGACACTTTGGTAGTTACATAGTATATGATCAACAGTTTTGAGTCACCAAAATGTAGTTTATGAATTCCAAATTGGCTATTAGACTGAGCTGCTTGCTACCAGCAGTCTTTTTGTTATCTTAGGGTAATTAGTAACATATGTGACAGTGTTTGCAGGGCAAATATGTTTTCTGTTTCAGCATTCAGTTCACGTCTATTTACCTATGCTGGTTTTCAAAAATTTTATCTAGAGCCACAATTTCATCAACATACCTAATATATGAACAAAAGTAGTGGTATTATTTTTTTTAAAAAAAAATATATGTCTCTGGACATTCTGAAGTCTCATCCCTCCACTGCCACTCCAATAAGTATGTAAGGCAATGCTCTATTTCTAGTTTGGTAATACACACCAGCCTAAGTGGTTAGCATAAGGACTTTTCAGATCAGAGAAGAACATGTCTATATAGTCTATGACAAATTCTAATTATTCTAAATCAGGGCTGTCAAGCTCCCAGGCCATGGGCCAGATGCTTCACACACTGGCCATGCCCATGCCCAGTTTAGCAAAGGGGAAAAAAGTCCCAATACATCACATGATGCCACCTTGATGACATGAGTTTGACACCTCTGTTCTAAATTGTTAAGTTCCCTAGTGGAAAGATGCTGACTTTCCCAAGGAAGTCATGGGCAGATCCCTGTTTTAAAGATTTGAATTCTTAAAAAACAGCAAGGAAAGCTTAAGGATGTTGCATATATTCTGCCTTTTGATACTGTATTATTTGTTTTATACTAGTGAATATCTTTATATACAACAGATATATTCACTAGTAGGTGCAAAGGATTTCTTTTTAAAAAAGATAAACAATGGCAGCTTGAAAAACTAACCAACTTTTATTATTTAGTGTGCCATATTTATTTAGAAAATTGGAATAATATAGTTAGCATAAGCATTGTTCAAGCATTGTACTCTTACTACTAGAAAATAGTAATATATATTTGAATTATTTGCCAAAGACATATTATCTGTTAAGATACAGATAACGTTTCTCTAAAAATCTGATATTTTATGGTATTAAAAACATGACTATTAAATTACCTCAATATCTGGTAGGTACATTGTAAAAAAAACCCACATTGATATGTTGATCTTCCTATTACAGAGTTAATTTCTTAGAGCTATTGTGGTTCTAGGAACAGTTTTGTTTTGTTACATCAGGTGAGAATTGCCTCACTCCAATCTGTTCACACCTAAAGTCTTAACACATTCTGGAGCCCTAAAAGCTGTTTTCTCATTTTCAACTGTTCCTGCTCTTTGCAATCCCAGATAAAAGCAATTATGGGGCATGCTAGGGATCTATGGAAGTTTAATTTTAATCCTTCAAATACCACCTTAAATTACTGCATATACATTTCCTATCTATTTAGGTTTGACTTGAAACTGCTACTCAGCTGAACTACAAAAGTTGTTTTAATTCAAGTAGATATTTTGTAAACTCATTGAAGCAGAGTTGCCCTGCAGCTATTGATTAGCATAACCAAAAGCAAATTATATTAATGATTGGTAAAATATAATATAAAGAAATGAATAGGTAGTGTTATTAATCTATTTCATGAAAAGTCTAAGAACATATTTTCAAATGCTAAAAGCAATAAAGTACAATAAACAGATACCCCATATCCGTGATGGCGAACCTATGGCAAGGTGGTATGCAGAGCCTTCTCTGTGGGCATGACTACCATCGGCAGCTGCTCTTCTGGTTTCTGGTGCATTCATGCATGCCGGCCAGCTAGTCCTCGGGTTTCTGCCACTCTGGTGCATGTGCACATATGAATGCACCTGCATTCCGATTTGGGCACTTGGTGCCAAAAAGGTTCGCCATCACTGTATTCTTCCACTCTTTCCACATATGATGTGTATTGAAGTAGGTTAATTCAGAATACTACTTAGTTCCTCCTTCCCCAAATAATTGGAGAATTGCAGAAGGAAATATGATGCTGATATCACCAGGGGCAAGTCAATAATTTTGGCTCCCTCCCTCTTGAAAAGGCTATTTGGAGAACTTATGTAGCATTGAGTATGTTCACCTCACATAGGCAATGTTATGCTCACATAGCATATCCATTTACACCCTTATTTTTGCGTGAGAAGTCATTCCCCAAATCATCACTTTTACCACCTAATTTTAGCAGTGTAATATTAGGGTACTTGGTAGGCTGCAAATTGATGGGTTGGTAGTTTCATGGGGTCCATGAGTCATGAGTTGACTATTATTTATCAGATTCATTTGGGATTTATGAGTTGTTGACATGAAAATAATAGCTCTCTTGCCTGTTCATAATAGCTGCCACAGTCAGCAAAAAACCAGTCACAAAATTTCCATTTATCATTTGGTGGGGTTTCTCATCACCACTTACTTCAGACTTTCTATGGCGATTCGTACCATTTCACAATATAATTTTTATAATTATTTTCAGGGTAGATGATATGAATGAAATGAAACACTCAGTTACATCCAACCATCTGTAAATTCTTTCCCATATGTCATTTTAAAACTATCACAGTGTAGTAAATACGGACATTTCTATGACAAATCCTCGAACGATGCTCTTCCAATTGCATTATCACAAGAGCTAGTAGTTTTTGTAACACAGCTTTTTAACTCACTTTGGAGTATGTGGTTCAACAACATGGTATGTCCCATATACATCATACCTGCCAATGTTCCTAATTAATTGCGATACAATATTCACTTTGCCTTTAGGTCAGGCCTTGAAAAACAGAGTTCCATGACAGCTGTCTGGCTAGAAAGTAGAAGCTGCAGTTTATCTTTATGCAGTTTATCTCTTTAGAGCACATAGATAAACAGCGGCTCTATGCAAATACGAGGGAAAATGAGAATTCAGCATTTGATATTGTTTAGCCACACAAACATACACTCTTTCTACTCTTGGCATGAGTCACTTTAACCTTCACCTGGTTATTTAAAGGAATAACCTGAAGATTATATCAATATGTAAGCTAGGCAGATTGCTAACAGAGTCCTGTTCCTTCCTCCTCTGCTTTATTCTCTAACTATTAAACCATCTCAACCTCAAGTAACCTTTTGGCAGAAAAGTTGCAAATAAATAAAATAACAATAAATAAACAGTTGTCAGTTATCCCTCTGAGGAAATACTTACAAAAATAGCTGGCACCACAAAAGAAGTAGATATTCTGAGGCAAATGTTACCAAGAAAGAGTTCTTTATTGTATTAAATAGTTGAAAGTCTAATTAGTTCTCAATGTGTTATTTCAAAGCCATAAATCTGAATTATCATTTCAATTTAGGGTCTATAAATCAGGACTGGACAAATCTATCTAGTTTTATTTACTCAGCTTCTTATGTTTTAATTTTAAAATTATTGCCTCTATATGTAACTTTGTTTTAAAGTCAGCATGAACATTATGCATGTTTTTTAAAAATATTTCTTATAATACCCATTTTTACAATATTGCCATTGTTGCAAGAAAAAAATTATACCATGAATATATAGTTATTTGAAATATTTATACACCACTTCTTACTTTTTAAAAATTCAGAGTGGTTTAATAAATTCAACCAAATGTTTTCTTCTTCAAATCTAAGTTATAGCCTTCCCACAGAAGGCTATAAGGATCACTAAAGGAGATAATGAAGCAGATTACATGATGGAATTGACAGCATTTATAGAGCTTTTGCACCAGTGGGATTTGATGGCATCTTCCATCAGTCACTGCTACTGTCATAATTTAAAATCTTAAGACTGTGAAAACCCGGTGTACATTAGCCAGATAATTGGCTCCGAAAGTGTGTTTTCAAGTACCATAGATGAAGCAAGAGACTGAAGCAATTTACTGGGCAGCTCTAGAACTATGTAAAATCCAGAGTTTTCTAGGTTATTTCAACTAAAGAATATTCATGGAAATGAATGAATGAGACTGAAATAGAAATGGCTACATTTATTTATTTTCCACCTTCATTATTTTTACAAATAATTCAAGGTGCCACACAAGCTAATAATTTTTCCTCCTCCTATTTACCCCACAACAGCAGCTCTGTGAGGTGAGTTGGGCTGAAAGAGATGACTGGCCCAGCTAACTTTCATGACTAAGGCGGGACTTGAACTCATCATCGTTTGCTTTCTAGTCAGGTACCTTAACCTTTACCAAAACTGGCTAATGTTTTAGAACAGCAAAGCATTATTTAACTACTACGGACTTATCTGAACCTTAATGATATGTATGTATAATAACTCATCAAAGTGTTGGTGCCCTGAATTCTTAACTGAGCATAGGTCAAATTTGTCCAAGTTTGTCAGTTTGGATTATTAATGAAAGCTGCAATAATCATTTAGAAAACTGGTTATATCTAATTTTTAGACCCTGGATATTATAATGATTTGGACAAGTACAACACTGAAATAAAATTTTGCTTTACAGTTTAAAATTTAAATTGATAAATTATTATTCTTATTCACAAAAAATAAATAAACAAATCCATCTGAAATAGATTACTCCAATAAAAAAGTAAGCTGTACTTAGCAAAATTCAAGGGCTTTTGTAAATAGCCAGGCATTTTTGTTTCTTCAGTTTTTTTCTTAGAAACATTCCTTAGCAATTGGGGCTAAAACGCTAACATTTAAACATTTTTTTTACAGGTAGCTGAATCACTAATGTAGTAATGCTTCCATAATGTACATACAAAAAGTTGATCCAATATCAGAGATAAATTATTACCATATGCAAGTCTGGGCTGTTATTACTAACATCTAGTAGGCATTTGAATAGTCTAGGATAAATTACCAATATTTTGTTTTACAGAAATTAGGAATGTTTACCTACCCAGAGTCACCTTAAAATCCCTTATGGGTAGCATAAAATTTTAATAAAAAATTAATGGTTTTAAATAGAGATTATGCTTGCTCAGAAATAAGAATATGATACAGAGATTGAGATGAAACAGCTTCAAGTTCTGATCCAATCCTATACAGCGATCTATAGGATTGGGTATGAAAACAGCACTGGGCCATAATGAAGGAAACTCTCACTGCTGCACTGTGATGTCATTATCATAGATGAAAAGAAATCAGATACAATTTGTCAATAAAAATATGCTATTTTTACAAAAGCTTGGCAAGAATTTGTTAAGTAAGCCAATTAGTCTCTTAGCTTACCTACTTTATAGGGTTTTGTTCTGGGGATCAAATGATGGATGTCTCCATATATGCCTAATTTTCATCTTGTGTCTGCATTATAGTACTTTATATTACTGGGAGAAACAACCCTTTCCTGAAAGAGAAGTCAACATCATCCATTTTCCATCTATTATTACATAAGTGGAACAGCAGAAGAAAGCCTTTGGACAGAAAGGGAATGGCTGAGACTAAGGGAGA
>JAOYMU010000274.1:29219138-29233418 GCA_025802295.1 Psammodynastes pulverulentus
CTGGAACCCCCTAAAACTAAACTAAGGGACCTAACTAGGAACCCCCGGAGACCACGCTTCGCCCACCTCTCTGGATTGAAAAATCCTTCCTTGAGGTGGGCCCTCGTTAGAGTGGAGGGCCATAACTGGGTGAGGGGGGACTCTCGACAGTTTAATAACTCATCCCTCGAGTATATACGTCTGTTAAAAAGGGTCATATAAAAGATAAAAAAGAGGGAGCTCAATAAGCAAGGAGGAAAGGGGGAAAAAATGCCCAAGATGATAGAAATATATAGCTTCCAATAAGAAAGGATGGATATAAGTACAGATGGTAAATCAGCCGAGATGACAAAAGCTAGAAGCTACAAGGCATATAATCTAACAATGGGGAGGTAATAAGATGATAGTCCAGTTCCAGCTGGCCCAGGCCAAGCGGCGACAACCTGGCTAGGTCTTGGAAAACCAGGGAGGAGTTCCGAGGGTCGCCGATGTTAAAAGACAGGATAACAAAAGTACAGGCCAGAGATAGAAACAAGGCCCCAGGCCGTGGATAGGAGCATAGACCTGGCACGTTCCTGAATGGCATTTGGTAATTTACCTTGAGTAGTTTTAGTATTTTTCTCAGAAGTTCTAGCCAACTGAGGGGAAAATATTTCATTCCAATGTCCCATTAAATACCCATTTCATAAGAAAAACTTATTAATTTGTAAAAAGTTGATTTTATCTTTATTTGGTTCATAAATTCCCAATACTATAGTGTTAGGCCCATGTAATTCAGTTCTGTGTCAGTTCTAGTTTTTAGTTGAGGATTAGAATGCAAATAAATAATATAATAGTAAAAAAAGAACTAAGCGAAAACACTGGCTCTTATGAATGAAATAAAGACAAAAAGAAGAATTAAAGAAATCTCTAATATCCTTCATCAAATTAACTTTTTACAACAGTTATTCATATTAACAGTTAAAGAGATTGAAATAAAATTGAACAAGCAAAAAAAAAAAAGAATTTCCAAACTAACCAGGAAAATGGTTAGTATATATAAATTTAAAAAAGAAAATGATATTGGAATTTCAAGAGGCAAATAATGTACTAACAGGTAATTTGGCAATACAAAACGATTCCATTAGTATTATCTGTATAAAGGACATGATATTCCCTTGGATAAAACAGACATATTTTTAAAAATTATAGAGAAAAAATATTATGAATTATAACAATTAAAGGTTTCTGGAACTATTAAAAAAAGTTTAAACCAGGAAAAGTGCCTGACCCAAATAGATTACTGGGTTCTTACTATGAATGCTTTGAGAATGAATGTTTACAATCTTTGAAAAACATAATGAATTTGATTTTACAGAGAAGAAACGTGATACTTAGAAAGTTGCAAATATAACTTCAGTACTAAAGGACAGGATTTAATTATTATAATTTGTTCACAATGATCTTAGCTGATAGAATGCATATAATTGCATTAGATTTGTTTTCATGAAGATCCATATAGGATTTTATCTAAAGGACAGTTAAAAGGTAATTTTAGAACTATAATGGATATTATAAAATATTTTGAACAGTAAAATGAAAAACAAGTTTCACTGACTCTTTAAGATGTATGAAAAGCTTTTGACAATTTGAGTTGGACTTTTTAATTTAAAATTTTGGAAAATATGAACTTTGGATGGATTTTATAAACTGAATAAAATTGGTATGTACTTCACAAAAGACATAAATAAATAAATAAATAAATAAATAAATAAATAAATAAATAAATAAATAAATAAATAAACAAACAAACAAACACACACACACACACACACACACACACACACACACACACACAAATAAATAAGACGTACAGGAAACATTTGACCTCTGTCATTGCCAACAAAGGATATATAACAAAGTATTGAGATGAACGTTGGATATTGACCAAATACTTATTTTCCACAATAATTTGCAAATAAATTCATTCCAACTCAGCCAATGTGGTTGTCTGGATTTTTTTTTTCATATTGTCTCTCATAGTTGAGGTCTACCTATGATGCCAATTACAGGCCTCTCTTATCTTTTTAAATGGGAGAACTTGCACAATTGGTGGCTGACTAAATACTTTTTTGCCCCACTGTAACAATCCGATAATCCTATTGGAATGCATCAAAGATACACCAGGGGTTGGGCGTGGAGAGGGAATAGAAAGAAAAAGAAAATAGAGGAAAAATCTAAATATAGGGGGCCATTAATAAAAGTTAGGCATAGCCTATTTATTTATTTAGGCATGGTATGACTCCAAGATGACTTTGAACTACTCAGAATTTAAAGAAAGCCACAGTACAGAATACAAAATATACAATATGTTAAATAAACGATACAAAACAGCATTTGTTCATATAAGACGCATAATAATAATAAATCTAACATGAATATCACCTCTTCAAATCATGTTGGAAAGCAATCAGGGAGGGAAATCACCTCATGGACCTATGAGAGGAATTTCATTCTAGAGGCAGGCATCATGACAGAGAGGGAACACATCCTGGATTCCGATAAATAACATTGTGAGACCCAGAGCTCACTAACTCTGCTGGATGGGCAGAAACTATGGGACACGGACAGTTCCGCAAACAACCTGACCCAATGCTATTTAGGTCTTTATAGTGATCACCATGAATTACATCCAGAAGCACTTTGGTAACCGGTATAGTTCACAAAGCAATATAAACTTATGGGTGTTTCCTTTAATGTTCAAGCCACATTTGTTATGCTCTTGTTTTTGTAGATCTTAAAAAAATAACACTCTTTTTTGAAAATCATATGTAGTTTGACAGGTTTCACCTGCTCTGTTTTTTATTTAATTTTTTATATTGAAGGGATTTAATCAAAACATTGATTCCTTTCAATGCTCTGAAATTTCAAAAAACATTGTGCTTATGGTTCATTTTAATAAAATGTAATATTATATCCAAATGTCTGACAGCAGCTGTTTTATGAAGAAAGTTCATGAGCTTTCCCTTGATCATATTTCAGTTTTTCTCCGACAATGTTCTTTCTTTTATAGGCTACATGATGACTTCATACAAATTTCTGTACTTTCTACAAATTGCTTATGGAAAAGCACAGTTAATAATATCCCCAGGAAGCCATTTAAAGATAGATTTGAAATGTTTATTTCTGCTAAATTAATCTAATAGTATTAAAGTACAGTGGTGTGGTAGAACATTATAAATGTTCATGCTCACAGTTTGAATTATTTATGGTGGAATTCTGTATCTGCTTAGAAGTAACTGTATTTCATGTAGTGGTATTCAGGATGATAGTCTTCTATATACAAAACTAGTGATTAAATTAGTTAGCTTGTTTCCTCAACTGACTATCATTCTAATATTATAATGGTAAGTTGGTTATGTGAGGATAATATTTCCCTCAAAAAAAGGCAAGAGCCAATATGGGATTTAGTTTAATCTAAATTTAATTTTCGCTATATATGATTATATTTAAAAGAATAAAAAAATGTTCTAATTGCATTTCTACTGCAAAATATGTTGAAAATATAAGATATTTCAATGAGGATATTGCACATGTATAAATAGTCCACCAAATTTTTTTGGTATTCAGGTCCTAGCTATTCTACTGCTGATAATTGCTAAATTTGTATGTAACTTTACATGGATTGAGATATTCATTAGAAAGATCTCATTGAAAAATATTTAAGTTTAACTTTAAAAAGAACTAAGATAAAATATAAGATTGCTGCTGATTAAAGACTAATTATACCCTAACCCTAACCTCATAGATTTCTTTTTTAATCTTGCATTATTCTTTCTCCTTGTTCTTGCTTTTGAGTTTTCTTTGGTCTATTTTTTAATCTTGATGCATGAGGGATCATTAGTGCTCTCTGAGTTTGGTTGTTTTCTTGCAGACATTTCATTACCCAAATTAGGTAAGATCATCAGTGCTAGTAAGAAGTGGAGTTTGCTCTCAGTTTATATTCTAGTGGTTTTCCCTGTCAGTGTTGGTGGGGATGGTCTTAAACATTCTTTGGTTGGGCTGTTTACTGTTGCCTTGTTTGGCTTGATTGGGTTATTGTTTACTTGATTGTTGGTCTGATTTTAATAATGGAGTTCTTCTATGCTCCCATGGGTGCTGATTGCTGGTGGGGAAGGGCTTTTTGTCCCCCTTTTGGCAAAGATTGTCTCTTTGCATAGTATATATTGTTTGTGTGTGTATGTGACCAATTTGGCAGAGTGCTACACTTCTAGAAATTCTCTACAGTTTTAAAATTTGGCCTAGGGTGGTCTAGGATGATCACACTTTTCCAGTTGAAACTATGGTTAAGTCTGTCCATGTGTCTGAAATTAAAGAGTTTTCATCATGTCTTCTGACTGCTAGTTGGTGTTCATGGATGTATTCTGCCTGTTTGTCCTGCATAGTGGTTGTTGCAGTCATTACACTGCAAGTTGTAGATGATTCTTGGTTTTTTCTCTCTCTTATTTGTGGTCCTCTACTTTTTAGTCAGAATATTATTTCCATATTACTATTTGTTGTGTTGTCTAGTGAGTTGAATGTCTTTAAGTTGTTGATGAGTTTGGCTTGCCTGGAAAATAATTTATACAATTTTTCCCAAAGATGTTAGGATGGACTTGCAAGATGAAATCTACTTTGGAACTGGGAAGCATACATATCATTGGTTCATGTTATGGTGATGCTGGGACTATTGCCATATTTTAGGAGTAAAACGGTCAGCAGTCAGACAACCAAACAACTGGATCTGTATGCAGGTTCCTGTGAGGTTTGATATATTGTAACCATTACAAGATATGATCTTTTACAATCTGTTCTTCACTTTGAATTGGATGCAAATCTAGTAATTTTGAATAGAACCACAAGAATAATTGGAGTTATATTAACATTTAGATCCAACCTTAATTGTGACTTTTGTCTTTTTTGATCCATCCTTCCAGCAATGCAAATTGCACAAACTGTTGCTTTGTAATTGTTTAAAATAACAAGCAACTTGTTTCTTAAAGTAGTCCACTGAAATTAGCAAGAATTTCTTCTGAAGAAATTATCTCTATGTCTGTCTGTCTGTCTGTTTGTAATGTGGGAAATTGTTAAAAACTGATGGTTTGTAAGAATAATTTTATGAACTACCTATAAAATTATATTGTGCAGGTTACAAACCTTTCTTAGGTAGGTTTTTTCTTTAAAGGCATGACTGTCTAGAAATTTACAGCCTAACAGAAAAAAGATGAAACCGATGAATGCATGAAGATAATATTATAATTAAATAATGGACAAATGATAGATTTAAATAATTTAGATTTTTTTAGTGCCAATTGGTAGTTTTGCCATTCGGATTTTAGCATGCTTTGACTCTGCAGAATTCCAAATGCCTGATACAGCCATTCATAATAAAATCCAAAAAGAATATGTTAACTGAACTGCATGTCTATGCAGTTTTTCTACAGAACTGAAACCATTATTTTCCAGTATCCTTATCTTGAGAAGAAAAAAAAAATCCTGCTGATTTTTTTCATATCTGTGAATTACATTGACAGTTACATGTAATCCAACTTCACCAACCCTTCTAAAAATTCATTTTAAATTCTAAAAGCATATAAAGAGGGTGACAGAACAAGATTTTATATGTCTCCTTGACGGGCAATTACAGCCTTAAAAAGAGTGATCCATCATTTTGCATTCATGTTACGAAATGTATTTAAATGCACCGCTCTTGAAATACTCTTCAAATAAGGACTATATCTGGGGGGAAAGATTAGTAGCTATACTTTTATATTTACTGTTGAAATTCTGCATAAGGATTCATTTATAAGCGTCTTTTTAAACTATCTACAATTGATTAATGCCATTCTTGCTTTTTATTTATCACTGTCCAGTGATAATTGCTTAAGGATTTTAAAGATTTGTTTAATACATGCCTAAGGTAAATGGGGCTGAAAATTTAGAGAAATGGCTCAATTTGCTTAGTATTCAATGATGTAAGCTGGTCTATCACCCATTCACACATGGAATCTTCTCCGTTAATTGATTACAAGTGACATCCTACTGTTTCTTAAATGGGGCAATTCATCTGCCAGAAGCATCTCTTAATATGTGTTAGGCACAGCAGCAGCATAAGGCCGTGAATAATTGTGCATTGTCTCTTCTGTTTTTAATATTCAATCAGCAGCAACTGTTTCATAATATGCGATGACAGCAAAAATAATACATTTAAGAAATCTTGGGGTAATTACAATACCAAATTCGAAAGCAAATGCATCCGAATCCATTTGTAATATGTTCCACAGGAAGATTACATTTGGTAGCACACTCTGCAAATTGCTTCATCATAGATAATCAATAATATTATTGTTCTTTCAACATTAGCTGTGTTACAAGATGTAAATTTCAAGTAACCTATTCCATTTTCAGTTGTATTGAGAATGTGAAATTAATGAAAATGTGTTCCTTAAGGCCCTAAAGGCTATGAGAAATAGATGTGATGATTCAAAATCCAGGAAAAAAAGCAGAGATATTAAAATGTTTACAGTACCATTAAAGACATTGCTAAGTGAATTTCCATGCCAAGGAATTAAAAAGTGACTATTTTCCCATAAAACCGTATGAATATTTTTCTGCCAAAATGCTAAAAATCTTAGATCAAGAGAGAAAACAAGAGTATATTTTTACAGATGGAGAAAAGTGTTGTGATAAAAGTTTGTCTTTCTTCATTGGCAAAGTGAGAAGACTTCCCATATTTAATATTTATATGTACAGAGAGGCAGATAGGCAAATCAAAGTCTTTATCAGTGATAAGTAATTTTTGATACCTTTTCTAGAAATCATTGCAGATTGTCATTTTCTGTTTTTTCTTTGCACAAAACTTTTACCAAAAGCAAGCTTAAAAAGACTGAAATGTAGATAATTTGAATTTGAACTAAGTTACACAGCGACGGGTTAGATCCTAAGGTTTTCACACTTGCATTAATATATGGAAATATTTTGTAAGAAGTGTAGAAACTTAGAAATACAAAAAATTGAAATCATCAAAGTATCTATGAAATGTATGGAAATTATTAAATTTCTGCATCATACGTTTTCCCATCAATTTCCTTTCTTTACAGGCCTCCCCTTCAGGCTTTATGAATGCCATACAGTAGCTATAACCAGAAGAGTAGATAGGAGAAGAAAATACTTTTCATATAAATAATACATTTTTTTGCCATAATTACAAATTATGTTCTCAATTTCATGGTGTGGTGGGGGAATTGGGTTTGTATTATGTTTGTATTTCTAAGATTATTTCAGATATTAAACTTCTGAAAAATGACTGAAGATCTTTTTTAAAAAATTCACATAACTATACTAAAATTGATTTAAATACAAATTACAGCATAATTGATGGGGGAAATTTTATTAAATTAAGAGATAAAATTAAGTGTCTACTGCAACATATGAACATATATGAAATTTTATTAAAATTTTATTAAATTAAGAGGTAAATTAAGTGTCTACTGCAACATATGAACATATAAGAACAGAAGTTTATGAACCAAAAATTCAATTTTTTTCTGATAAAAGAATACTTCGCAACTTAACATTAAACCTATACAGTAGATTCCACCAAGTAGTCAGTACTATCATAGATTCATGAAGGAAATAATTGCTTCAGTAAAAAGATATATACCTCAAGAATTTTAAAAAGAGTACAACCCAGGTTGGAATAAAGAGACTGAAAGACTCTTCCAGACCTTCCTACAGAGCAGTGATCTGGAGATCGCCAACAATCTCTTACACAGCTTGGATGCAGATCAACATAAGAAGTGGGAACAATATACAGAATGATTCAATTTCAGCAAATCCAGCAGGAAAGCTTGGAATCTATTAAGGATGCTGGGTAGACCTAGACAACCCACATGACAAACACCAAATGTAAACCTTGACCAAATAGTCTCTCAAGTTGTATCTCTCTTCAAAGGTGAAAGGACACTCTTGTCTCATCAAGAAAGTGCTTTCAGTTTTTAAGCAGTCAGGCCAAATGCTTTCTGGGTATTATTGTCCTTTCTGTGCAAAGGAAATTGACATTGCCTTTGGTATCCTGAAACATGGTAAAGCACCAGGCTTCAATGGCATTCATCCAGAATTCCTGATAAAGCACCCACAGAATTGGATTCATAAATTCCTTTCAGATATAGTTTTCAAGTCAAGACACAGTGTCAATCCAAAGCAAGGCAGGAATCACAACAACCAGAAAACACATACCTGGGAAATGAACACATTGTTCCCAATGTTTTTCCATCTGTCTGCTGTGCTAAATAGCTAACTTCTGGTACATCCCATCAAGAAGGGTAAGGTTTTCTCCTCACAAGTAATCTGGATGACCTTTGCTGGTCCTGCCTTTTCTCTGCTCCACTTCCTCATCCCTGACTGGCTGCAGCAGCATGCTTTCCCCATCTGATGGCTCAGGGCTGTCCTGCTGCAGCTGTGCTTCAGCTAATTCACTCACAGAGGGCTGCATGGAGCCATTGACCAACTCCCTTCTGATGTTCCAGGAACTGGTTCATCCTCCCCTGAGCTAACATCTGAAGAGATATCTGGGGAAGCGTGGGGGGCGGGAGTCATGTCATCATACTGTAATGTACAGTACCTGTGGGCTTGCTTAATTCCATTTTATTTTGCCATTTAACTCTTGAAAAGAAACAATAGAAATTCCAATCTGCATATTTGTCCTGCAGAGAATGTAAGGTTTTAATAAGATTTATCTATAGTAAGAATGCATAGCAACCCCTCTTTCTGGAACCAGTGTGAGGCATATTCAAAATATGCCAGTATTTTATCTTATTTCAAATTTTATTCATATATTTATTTAGGCTGAGGTCCTATTTTCATTATTGTGAAATAGGTGCTGTTTTATTCTTGACTAATTCCCAAGAGTCTTCTTTTCCATTGCATTTTTAATGTGAGGATGAGGATGATCATAATAACAGTAAAATAATCATTATTTGTTTTATTCTAAAACTACAATAATTTGGATTTTTTGGGGTTCCATGCCTATATTTTGTACTTTGTTCTATGTTCTTACTTTGTGAGCTGCCAAAAATCCTTGTGGGAAGAAATATATATGATTAATAAATAAAAAATAATCATATGAATTATTGTGCTACATGTTGATTATAATTGGAAACATGTCATAATTGATCACATATGCATACAGAGGTTGTTTTTGGATGTAGGGAAAAATAAACTGACAGATTACTATACTAGGAATTTTTATAAAAACAACTGTTTTTGATTGGCACTTTTTTGCCAGTGTTCTGGAATTGAAATACATTAGAGGCTGCTGAAGACTGAGGCATGTAATGACATCTGTCACAGTACATTTATTTTTGAACAAACAATCTGTTCACAAAAATAAGCAGAATCTCCTCAAAATATATTTTATAAACTGGTTTGCATCCAGTATATTTTCTTGATATCCTTAGGGAAAAGAAGTAAATTGTATTATACTCATGAGAATGCTATAACTGTCCCAATGTTAGTATTACAATTCTTGTCAGAAACAAAAAGTTGAGATATGATAAAATAGGCTTGCTTGCCTGTTGGTTTATTATTTATTTACAGATGGACAGAAACATCCAGAATAATTGAATTGTAAGGGTCATTTAGGCTGAAATTCTATTCATTACAGAAACTCAAAACATCTTCAACATATTGTATGCATGCATATTGTATGTACGCATGTAACTTTACAATATTCTTCTTTCATGTATGTCTTTTAAAATGAGAATTATCTAGGATTTTTTAATATAATAATGTAGCATATCTTTCTGGGAGGTTTTTTTTAACATGTAGTATTTCTCCATTACCACATTTGGAAGCCGTACATTTTTTATTTTCCCTGTAATGTGAGTTTTTCTAAATTTATTTCCTAGTAAGCTTCGCAAACAATTGGGGTTATAAATTGTATGGCGAACCCTCCTAATAGGAGAAATTAATTCATTCTGTCAGTTTCCTTTTACATGTAAAGGTGATATAAGACATCAGGCTAAGTAAACTTTTCAATTTCTGTAGAAACTACACATAGTGCTGCCAATTTATTGAATTTCTATAATTATCTAGAGCTGACATCTCGTTTTGCTACTGCTTCTCAAGTGGTAAGTTGAGAAGGATTTTTTGCTTTTTAAAGGAGTATGGATTATTCAGTGACTCAGGAAGGAAGTAGCTGGTGAGATACCTCTGAGTTGAAATAATTGTGTATATGTAGCTTAAATATATTTTAGTTAAAACATGTACAGTGGTATGTATTTCACAATAAAATAATTTGCGGACTAAAAAAAGCATTTGAGTAATATACATTTAAAATGCATACTTGGTGAAAAATGCATTTGAACATAATGTATATTTTCATAATTTAGTCAGAATTGATTAATGGCCAAACATAGATGAAAGTGTTCACATCATATTTATTATTTTTTTATTAAACAAATTTATTTATTTAGAATAGAACAGAACAGAACAGAACAGAACAGAATAGAATTTTTTTTTTTATTGGCCAAGTGTGATTGGACACACAAGGAATTTGTCTCCAGTACATAAGCTCTCAGTGTTCATACAAACAACAAGTGATAAATCATGATCATCATCATAATAAAATACAATAATCATAAATCATAAGATACAACACTTATTGATACTAAATAAAAACAATCAATATAAATCATAAGAATGTTGTGATGGATTCCCTGGATGCCAGCTCACATGATAGAGAAGAGCCGGCTCCGGGGACTTTGAAGGGGGATACCCAGCAATGGGATGTAACCGGCCCTATCTACCGGTTTGGGATCTCATGTCTGGATGGGAAAAACGTACATACGATGTTTCCCAGTCCTCAGCTGGGGCTTGTAGGAACAGGCAGCTTCAGGAGAAAAAGCTCAGGTAAAAATCATAGGTTTTTTGCTTTCTGTTCCGCTCCGTGGAATGGAGGCTTCCCATAACAACTGGATCTCTCGATCCGGTAGACCTGGCTAGATCCCACCCGGGGATATAGAGTAGAGTTGCTGGGGCCTCTGAGCCAGGACTGCAGAGGCCAGGAATAGTGGAAATGTCATTGGAAAGTTGACCAGATGAACAGCGGGCTGAAGAAGGAAAAGGAAAGGCACAATTGCAGCTGGAGAATTCAGAGGTTCCACTGGAAGTGTAGGGTGGAGAAGCAGCACAGCTGCAACTGGCCATTGGGGATGAGAATGAATGGTGCAATGGCCTAGAGGTGGAGCTCTTGCCTCACAATCAGGAGGCTGTGAGTTCAATCCTAGATAGAGGCTAATATTTGGAATAGACTCTCCTGCTCGAGCAGGGGGTTGGACTAGATGACCTCCAACTCTGTTATTCTGTATAATCTGTTTGAAACCTGATCTTGTGAATGTGCAGGGATGAGAGAAGACCGGCACAATGAAGGTCAATGAGGCTATTCTATATGCTAGCCTATTTGAGGTACCTTGATTCAAAATTCTTTGTCCTGTGAGCATCATTTTGCCCAGATAAAAACCCTGACAACCACAGTTTTAATAGTGTATAAATAAAAGCCGAATCCAAATATTACTATAACCATGTAAATTTCATATATTTGAGAAACCATTGTCTGAAGTAATTGGTAAATTATTTCTATAAGAATATACTATAAACATTGTTAGTAATAGATACAATAACAATTTTACCAAGCATTTTGCTAAGTATTTTGTGTTCTAGCATCTAAATGATATATGTACACAACATGCATACAAACACACTGTTTATCCCACATTTTGGGAAATGTATGTATATGTATTTCAGCTGATTAATTCCTCTATCATATTAAGGTCAAATAAAAAAAACCTCTAATTGATTTTAATATCAAATTGTATTTTCATGCCTGTAGGCAAGATGTTGGTCTACAAACTGTTATTATTAGATTTAACACCCAAAGGTATTATTTAAATAGCGTTGTTCTATATTTTTTCAATTTTTTAATGAGCGTGTTTAATTGACAGTTCAATTTGTAGTTAGATCATTACTCATAATATGTAAGATCAAATAAATATAAATTCTTCTCAATATATAGCCTGTGAGTTGCCGGAATATTACTATTACACTTAAATTTCAACAAAATAATGAATAAGGATTATAAAAACAATATGGCATAACATTATTATAAATCCTTTGCTGTAAGTTTGTATAATTTACTGTGAAATCATTATTTTAGCAAATAAAAAAAATAGGACATAGTCTACTAGTATTCTTCCATATTGAAATATGTATGGGTAATTAACTCCTCCCTCCCTCCTACCCTCCCTTCCTTCCTCTGTTCCCATCATTTATTCCTCTGGCAGCTAATTGGGCAATGTATTAAAGCAATTGGCAGCTGTCATCCCACCACCATTCTTGTCATTTTACCTCCTGGCAAGGGGTGGGGGTGGGAAAGAAAAGCATGGGCACTGCTGAGGAACTGGCATAACTGCTTCTTTATATGTTAGTTTCTAGAAGAAAGAGAAACCCCCCAAACTGAAAAGTAGCTACTTCTCCATCCCAAGAAGAGGAAGTGTTGGGTAAATGTAGTATAGAATTTCTCTGAAGGATATGCTTGTGTTTGAAAAGACCAGGAGCGAGGTTTCAAAATGTTGTATCTTTCTGAGAATTCAGAATGTGCTATCAGAGATCTTAATCAGAGATCTTAATAGAGTTATCAGAATAGAACAAGAAATATTTTCTAAGCAAAACATTTCCCATCTGTTGGAAAAATATGTTTTTAATTAATGAGCTGTGGCATCAGAAGTTCAGGCCCTGGTCCAGTGTAGGAGCTTCCAGTTATTATCCTGTTGCAATCTTTTTGTTTTAAACTCCAAGATATAATGAAGTTCTCTTAGTGCAGTGCTTCTCAAATAGTGGGGCGTGCCCCCCCGGGGGGCGCGAGGCTTCGTCAAGGGGGGCGCGTTTGACCTCGGGGAATATACTTTTCTATTTTGATTTTTTTACTGTTCTAGAATAAAGTGCAATCAACTCTACTACATTAAGGGGCAGTGGCGCTCTCATTGGCAGAGTGTGCGCAGGGAGCATTTGCTCGGTGGTGTGGTGTTTTGTTTGCACTGAGCATGCACGCTTTGCATACATTATAGACAAATGATACTATTTACAATTGCGCGGGGGCGCAAAATGTTTTCTTCTTCCTAGGGGGGCATGACAGAAAATAATTGAGAAGCACTGTCTTAGTGCCACTTTAACTTCCTTCACGATATTTCAAAGTATTGGAAGTAAATATTCAGCTAAATGCATAATCAAATGAGACACTTAGTTCCCATTATACAGTGGAGGACACAATCAGTATATCTTTAATGTTCATTTATTGTTTCATTTAACTTAAAATGTTTTAATAGCATATCATTTAGCTCTCAGTATCCCTTGATCAACAAAGTTATGAGACCCCTTCTGTGTAACATTTGCAGAATACACTTAAGATATACATTTAATGCTACACTTAAATTGCAGTATTCCAGAATTGAAGAGTTAGGGATATAACTAGAAGAGTTAGAGGCTTACTGGCAAAGAAAAAAATAATAACAATATATAAATAGATGATTACAAATTCCAAATGCATTATAGGCAAGTTAGATAACTAAGTTTCAGAAATTATTAAGAACCTATGTAAGACCTTGAAATGCATTGTTGTACGAGATTATGTGCACAGATCATTTACTCCATTTTAAAATTCCAATTTACTGAGAGGAAGAGGAACCAACTCAACCTTAAATAGGAAAAGGGTTGGCCTGTTTTATGCAATGCATGTGTCTGTCTGGTATGATATATAAAAATATCTCTTTTCTTAATGAACTGATTCATGTTCCAGATGAGGCTTGTTGTATTTTGGGCAGATTTACACTGCGTGTCTTATGACAGTTTTAGTATACAGTCAATAGAGATAAGTGGGAGGTGTCTAGAAGTCAACCTCTAACAAATTGCTGAGCCACAAACATTCCATGTGATTGATTTGGTTGTCTCTTGTGAGTGGAAAAACTTGCTGTCACCGGAGCTCCACTGTCCTGTCAACTTCCAGCAATTAATTCTGTTATTTTAATTTACCTTCACAATAAAGGACAGCTTATTCAAAAGTAGCTTCTTTTCATAGTATGCATCTTTTTATGAATGTTATTCATTCTTCCTTAAAACATAATTTATAATAACTCAATTAATATATCACTACTTAGAGCAGTGGTTCTCAACCTTTCGAATGCCTCGACCCCTTAATACAGTTCCTCATCTTGTGGTGACCCCCAATCA
>JAOYMU010000274.1:29285187-29297044 GCA_025802295.1 Psammodynastes pulverulentus
TGTAAATATTTTCACAGCCCTCTTTTTGACTCATGCAGTATACAGGTCCTCAATGGAAGGCAGGTTGGTAATAATTGTTCTTTCTGCAGTCTTAATTATCCTCTGAAGTCTGTGTCTGTCTTGTTGGGTTGCAGAATCGAACCAGACAGTTATAAAGGTGCATATGACAGACTCAATAATTCCTCTATAGAATTGTATCAGCAGCTCCTTGGGCAGTTTGAACTTTTTGAGTTGGTGCAAAACGAACATTCTTTGTTATGCTTTTTTGATGACGTTTTTGATGTTAGGTGTCCATTTTAGGTCTTGAGATATGATAGAACCTAGAATTTTGAAGGTCTCTACTGTTGATACTGTGTTGTCTAGTATTGTAAGACATGGTAGTATGGGAGGGTTTCTCCTAAAATCTACCACCATTTCTACCACCGTTTTGAGTGCGTTCAGATCCAGATTGTTCCGGTCGCACCACGAGGCTAGTTGTTCAGCCTCCCGTCTGTGTGCGGATTCATTGTTGTCTCGAATGAAACCAATCACTGTTGTATCATCTGCAAACTTCAGTAGTTTAACAGGAGTTTAGCATATTCAGTTCAAATTTACAATGCAAGTTTCCTTTTGCCGTTGTAAATTTGAACAGACAAAAAAGGAATTGAGGGTATATTTAGGAGGAAGTATAAAGTGACATTTCCCTGCATGTCTTGGGGGCTTTTTAAAAATTTCTCATGTATAGTCTAAGATATTGAATTTATATAACTCTCTGTTAAACATTGTGAATGATACTGACTGAATCTGTTCAATGTATTTAGCCCATAGCTGGGATGAGTTTTCTGATTGGGTTTGGAAAACTCCAAAAGTTTTCAAATCAAAAGACATTGATGCTTTCTAAGAGTTACAGTATTTATTTAATGATAAATGGTATTCCATTTCATGTTAACATCTTTCATTTTGTTCCCAGGGCTTTAAGATAAATTAAATTGGCTAATGCATTCTTCTTTTTATTAATTTAATATTAATATTAAAACACATATACTTTTAAATTGTTTTATGGCTTAGTTATTTTTTTAAGATAACCCAATTAATAGGGATGCTATGAATGTGCTAGATAATTCATGATATATTTAAATGACCTTTTTAGGTCACCCTTCTGCCACACCCTAGTTTGTCCAGCTGGAGCATTCTTAGCACTTTTCTCAAGGATTTCTTCCTTCAGCGCAGCTGTATAGCTTTTTTTTTTTTAAAAAAAACTCCCTGACCAGAAGCAGAATTACAGAATTCAGCAAACCGTATTCCAATTCTGAAGGGAGTAGCTGTGCAACTTTGCAATTTTGCACGAAAATGGGGAACGATTTTAACGAGAAGTCACTTTTCAACCAACAGATCTCTAGATAATCTGAAAGGGAGAAAAAAAATTGATCAGAAAAAAAGAGGGATATATAAAGAACAAAGCAATGCAAAAAGAACTCATACATAATTCTGAGTAAAATCAGTCTAACTAAACTGTGTAAGTTCATGGCAGAGAGAATGATTTAAGGGAAAGCATTTTGATGTGGATGTCGTGAGGCAGGCCTGTCTCTGCTCTTCTCTAAGTTTCCTAAAAAGCAACATTCTCACAGTTGAGAATGAGAGATTCATGAAGGCTTCCTTGAATGAGTTTAACTTTCTTACTTCCTGAGTTATCTAGCCTAGCATTGATAGATTATCCTGTTCTCACTAATGAAGGTTTCAGCACAAAAGATTTCAGCTCATGCAAGGCATTTGTCTTACTGGAACAGGAAAAAAATGTCAAGGAGGACTCTGCTGAACAAGGATTTGATTTAGAGCATACTTAACTGGGAAGAAAAAACAATTACATCTACTATTACCCCATGTTCAAATTGTCACCAAAATGGAAGTGATTGAAGCAGGAAGTGCCTAAATTGATAGAAACATCCCAGATATTCTGAGTAGATTGAAATAATGCAATATGGCACATGATTTATCTGTATGCATCTATAACCTTCTATTCCCATAAAGTTCATATTGAAACCAGACAAATTGCTCCTATATGAACTTGTAATATGAACCAAATTTTTTAAAAAAATTAAAGAAAGCCCACTAGTGTTCCTGCTTGGACAGCAGGGTCATAGATCCTTATCTTTCCCTAAAACACATGATGGTGAAAGTCAGACCTTTTTAATTTTTTATAGCTCACCGGATCTATGACAGATATCTGAGACTAAGAGACTATGTTGAATAATATATTCATCTGATCGCAGATCGTCTGTCACTTCCCATTTGCTTGCTTCCTTTCCTATCTTCAGAACGCCTATGGTTTAATAGAGTGTAAATGCATAAATTCTCAGCAGGTGGCAGCATCTGGCTGACCTTTTTGAAGTTCAGCAGATAAGCAAGGTTAGACCTAGTTCATATGAGTTAAATGATCTCTGGAGAATATCAGGCTGCAAACAATTTAAAAAGAAGTCAGTGGCAAACATTTCTCCACTGTTGCCAAGACAGCTGTCTGGCTATGTCATGTAATCACTAGAATTCAGGCATAACTTGGCAGCATGTTTGCCTTTTTATATCCTGCAATATGTGAGTTCACATGCTGAATTCCCATATTTTGTTAATCACATTAATCACATAATTTAAAATAAAACCTTAAATATGTATGCCATATTCTAATTAATTACTTTAAAGCAGAGAGCACTGTTGATAGAACAGTACTGAACTGAAGCTGCCTCATATGGAGACTGTGAACAATATTAAATTCCTAATAATGCTTGTGATGATGATGTATTCATTTATTTATGTTTAGTGTAGTATAGATGAGATTACATCACAAGAAATGACATGATTGCAAGATTTAAAGTCGGTACTTTTTTTAATAACAAGTAATCGGTGAATTTCAAATGAACCTAACATAGTTACTGAAATATTGCAGCCTATAATTGAATATACTAATGGAATTATTTGCCAAGTATTTACCAAAACCAAGCACTGAGTCTTGTCTTAAACATAAACAAAATAAAAATATGGAAGATAATTTTTGGTACGTATGTATTTTTGTAACAAAAATCTATTATTTTCAGTAAACATCATCAAGTTACACACTTATTTAGGTACAATTAAAACATTTTAATTGTTAATTTTTAATAAATACAAATTATATTTAATCTTTTTACTTACCCATTTTTCCGCCATGACCCTATCCATTTGTGGGTATATCCTTATATAGCATTCAACATTTATATAAGCGATCTGATAATTTATGTCATAGTTGTTATATAACCAAACAACCATGTTTGGGCTTGATTGATATATTCTGGAAAATATGAGAAAGGATTAGAAGAAGAGACACATATATTCCATCCAAAGGCAACAGAATATGGTGTATTTAGTGCTAGGCTTCTAGAATTGAAAAAGAGAGGTGTGGAATACTCTTACATGCGAACAATAACATTCTCCATATTCAGACAAATTCCCACCAAAAATGATAATAGAACTTAAATGCCTCTAAGATTTCAGAAAGCTTTAAGCATGGAAAAAAAGACTGGGTTTTATGAAAGATCAAGAAAAGTAGCCTTGAACTACACGTTTACTCATTAATATAATTTACTACATACCAGTATGAGGAGAACATCTTCAGGGAAAAGAAAGCCCACTTGTTAGATATCAAGTTTCAAAATGACTGTAATTTTTACTGTGCTATTTTGTATCATTAATAGCTAAATTTGTGCAAACTATAAATAAAAGTGCTGTGACTATAACACAGTGATAGGTATATAGTGATAACAGCTTAGGTGTTAACTGTGTTAAAACCTTAATATAAATAGCTAGGAGACTCTTAAAAATATAGCACCAAGCTTGAACACAATTTGTTCCAAGTATTTGATCATTTTGGTTACTTTTTTTGTTTGCTTAAATCTGTATAATATTGAGTTTCAATTTCAATTCTCAATAAGTTCTTCTAAATTAATGGCGTTTACTTAATGTTCATATTTGAATATTGACTTTAGTAAAGTATACTGGCAGATTTGATTTAATGTAGGGTCAGATACTAGTAAATTTTGTTGTTATTGCTTTTATGGTCTCTTGAATGAATTATATTATTTCTTATATCTCCAGTTAAAAAAACAAGTCTTCCCACAACTCTGTATACAAAATGATTATTTTTAATTTACCATCATGCAAAAAACCACTTTTACATACACATGTCACAAAGTTTCTGTTTTGTCAGATTACTTAACAATTGCATTATGTTGTTGAACATCATTTTTCACTGACAGAAGAATTCCATAAAACTTTGTATGTTTAAGCCTTGAGTAAAATATGTTTGAAACATCTGTTCTTACTCTGCTGCAATGTTGCAACTAACCTTAAAGGTAGAGATTTGACATTACATTAGGTCCATAAAATACATATCTCAAAAAATAGAAATGTTTCAGGCGGATTCCAGAATTGGACATCTGGACTATATGCAATATTCCAAAAGAATAAAAAGCCACAGAGTGTACAATGTAGACTGAAAGTGTAGGTTTCTGAGCCAGTTAATCTGTCATGATCTCTAGCTAGAAATTCAATTTTTTTTTCTGTTTGCATTTACTGACAGGTGAGTTTGGAGAAGTATGTAGTGGCCACCTAAAACTTCCTTCCAAAAAGGAAATATCAGTGGCAATAAAAAGCCTGAAGGTTGGTTACACAGAGAAACAGAGAAGAGATTTCCTTGGAGAAGCAAGCATCATGGGACAGTTTGATCATCCCAATATAATTCGGTTAGAAGGCGTGGTCACCAAAAGTAAGTTAACTGCTGAAATAAACAATATTTAGCAAAAAACATTTGAAAGATCTGCTTAAAGAAAAGTTGCTGAGGCCTATTTTCATTGGATATCTGAATTTAAAGGCAAACACCCCCCCCCTTCTTTTCTATTGATGGCTGCTATTATGCATGGAAGGGGCAATTGGACTGCAGTTACTACCTAGAGCTCACAATTTTAAACTTATTTGCAATCAGTTTCTTTAGAAATATCTGTACTGCTCAGCCAATTTGCATGTCAATTTGCATATAATATTCTCACACTGCTTAGCTGTGTTTTGTTTTGTTTTTTAGATTTTTATCCCACCTTTATTACTTTATAAACATACATATTACTTCTCTTATCTTTGCTTCACAACAACTCTGTGAGATGGTTGGGCTACGAGAAAGTGAATGGCCCAAAGTCACTGAGCCGGATTTGAAGCTTAAGGCTGGATTAGAACTCATTCCTTGGTTTCTAGCCTAGTGCTTTAACCACTAGAACCATTAGCTTCTGTTAGCCATTGAATACTTGCTACATTTTTCCTCTTCTTTTTTTAAAAAAATATTTGCATTAGAGCAGGGCTGTCAAACTCATGGCCCACAAGCCAGATGTGTCACGTGCTGGCTATGCCCATACCCAGTTAAGTGAAGGGGAACAAGTCGTGATACGTTATGTGATGATGCCGTGACAACGTGAGTTTGACACCCCTGCATTGGAGTTTCTTGTATCCACTTCCAAATTAGCTGCCCCTCTTTTATCCTTGATTTTTGTAACACTTAAGCTACAATGAAATCTGCAAATATGTCAGGTTTTTTTTAAATTGTCATTATTGTCAGTGGAAACTTTTTAAACCATGGCATATATGTTAGGTTTTAATTGTAATCTGGGCAGAGTCTCAATATTCAGAATTTTATATATATTTTAAAACAGAGGTATAATACATGCTATGCCTTTACTCTGTCATGTAATTTAGCTAAAATGCTTGCAATTAGTTGTGGGCAATGCAGCATATAGCTTGAGCTAGAAATATGTTGGCATTGTTTATAGAATGCTTATACTTAACAGCAGCTCCTGTATACTACAATATCTGCTAGTATTACAAAATGGAAATATTTTAATATCCAAAGAAATATGGTGCCTTTTTCAATGTTGTAGCTTAAATTTATACTGAAATACAATTTTAGAAAATGAAAAATCCTGCTATGAATCCATTGTACATTTTTAAAATTATAATGTGCACTGTACACCCTCCTGTGGTAATAAAGATGATAATGCTTTACAGTTGTCATTCAGTATTAGAAAGTACTGGATTCTGCTTTGACATTGATCGCTCTTAAACAACTGCAGGCATTCTGGCTAGACTTGAAAAATCATACTGTGTATTACCTCACGATGTCAGCATCTGGCAAATATTTGAAGAGCTATATTCAGGAAACAAACAAAATAATAGTTGAACTTTGTAATACTGTAATTTCGTACTCAGCATTTATTTGAACAGTAGTAATAGCTGAAAGTATAAATGTAGCAAACATGAACTTCCAACTGATAACTTGGCAAGAGTATTGTTGATTGGTATATTGATAAAATATACTAATTGGTATTCCTTATTGGTAATATTGCCACAAAAATAATAATATTTTGGGAAAACAAACTGAATATTAAAAATATTAAGTTTAATTAAATTACTAGAATTATATTATCTACTCAGATAGTGTTCACTATAAATGTAAAGAATAATTTTTAAATCTGGAACTAATCACTTTTTTGGAAATTGTCCATCAATGTACAAGAAGAAAATATACTCTTGTTAATGGGACTATTTGTTCCCTTACGAGTCATTGAGACCCATTCTATTTTCTCCATTTCTCAATTGTCATGCTTATATCCACCTTAGCTTCAGCCTCTCTTCTTTTCACCCACAACTAATATACATATTGTTATAAGCTTTATTTCAGTGTCCTTAGCGCCATCACTATTTATCTCTTTTTTGTAGTAATATAGAACTTCTCCCTATTGGTTCAGTATCTCTTCTCTAAATGACTTCTTTCTTCAAATGTATTATAGTAGAAGTCCCCAACCCCAGGCCGTGGCCCCTACCAGGCAGTGGCTCATTTAGAAATGGGCCATGTGAGTGACAGGTTGGAGTGTGCATGCTCACAGCTCAACTTGTGTGAGTGGCAGGCCAGTGGGCACTCATGCATATGCATACTGGCCTCCCTGTCACACAGGTTGTGATGTGTGCATGCATCCTGGCATACCACTTGAGCAAGAGCTGTGGGCACATGTGCACCATCAGCCTGGCACTCAAGGGGATCAGTTTCCGTCTCTCCAAAATCCAGGCTGTAAACAACGGGGACTGCTGCATTGTAGTATTCATACATAATGTATACACAATTATGGGAGGCTCTTTGCTTGTGCATAGAACTGTTAGCTACGGTATATGTAGGGAAAGGATCATGATCTCATGTCTCAGACCATAAAACTTTGGGACATGACTTTCAGAGTCTCTCCAAATTTGCCATTAAAATATTATTAAAAGAATAAGAACATTAACTTCTTAGATATATGATGTAGGATTATACTGAAATCCTTATCATGTCTTTCACTTAGTTTCAGCATATTTGTTTCCATTCTGTTTTGGGTGTACCAATCTCCTCATTCCCCACTCAATATTCTAATGAAAGGCCAAATGCAGGACTCACTCAAAAAAAAAGTTGTAAGGTGTACTTTTCAGTACAACCAATCAGTAGGCAATGGTGAGTATCGTGTTCCTCCAGAAACATGTTATTATATATAAGTAGTTCTTTTCTGTCAATTTTTGTTCCTCACTACTTTCTCTCATTAGTGTGCTTTCCAAGTTCTTATTTCTTAGTTCGTTGCAACATTTTCTCTCTTCCTTAAGAGATCATTCTTATGGTCTTTCCCTAATTTAGCTTTCTTAAAACTCCTTGCCCCTCTCAGATAAATTTCTAAACATTTCCCTGCCTACTAACAAAACTTGCGAGGATTTTTAAGGGGTGGGATAATGTATTAGTGATTATTGTGTTAGCAATTATAGTCACAAGCATGCCATCATTGTAGATCAGGTTAATAAATGTTAGGTACATTCTGAAGATGCTTGTTATAGGCTAGTGTAAAAGTGAAAATAAATACTCCATATTTTTGGCTTTCAAATTATGTTTTGAATTATCATTAAGTTTTTAAACGCCGAGTATATTTTTCTTTCTGTATGATAAATTATATGAAAAATCTTCCAGATTTGAATTATATTTTACTGGTAATTATGTAATCATTAAAGTTTGGTTGGAATTATTTCAAAGAAATAGAAGTTTGTAGATTATCCATGGGTGTTCTTTCTGAAAGGAATGTGCCACCCTTACCTTCCTATATGATCCATATGATTAATTGGCATTGGGATTTTCTGTGGCAAACCAAATTTTGATGGATAGCCTTTACAAATAAGCTATTCATGCTGATTGCACATTATGGGATAATTTTTAACAACTTTCATGGCTGTCATCTGTAGGAAACCCTTAGTTGGAACATTGGCACATACACTGTTCAGCAGCTGTGTGGCTTACTGCTCACTAGAGATATGATAAGGTGCACAGGCTAAAGAAGACTTCAGTCTATTTTTCCAACACTGAATTATTCCCCTGTTTCATATTTGTTTCTATGCTAGTCTCCAATGCTAGTCTCCAAGGTACTTTACAGACAGCCCTTCTAATAGCCAACACACATGTTCTGCTTAGTTTAGTAATAATTTACAGCAGGTTTTAGCATGGTAGCATAATAAAATTTAGAAACACTGTTGAAACAAGTTGTTATTGTATAAATGGCTACATTTTGATAAATGAACATAGCATGTTTCTCTAAAAATAAGTTGGGCTACCTTAGAACATGTGTTTCTGATTGCTTGTTCACTTTCAGCTTAACTATGTGAAAACCTGCTCAGAGTGGATAAATATAAAAAAGAAAATGTACATTTAATAATTTTAAATGCTTTTCATTATTTTATTAATTTATATTTGAGATATTGTATTGTGGCAATGTATTTTTACATCAAATACATAAAAATCAATTTTTTTATCAAAAAAGTATTATTACTAAAAAATAAAAATCAGTTCTATTTTAATTAGTTGTTTAAATCATTATGAGTATTTTTAAGTTTTCTAATTGAAATGATTTTAAAGCGTGCACAATTTCCCAATTATGCTAAACTCTTTTCTGGCTGAGGTATAAAGACTGTTTCTGTGATAAAATTAAAATTAATTAATTTAATTAATTAAAAAATAAAATGAATTAAAATTAAATTAGTGGTTTAATTTTATCAATCCAGATGCCTAGAGTCATTTAAAAATGTTTCCACTGAAAGAGCAACATACTGCAAATCCAGTACATAATTCTAGCACCTGTTTTCAGATGAAATGTAATTATTAATAAATTAAGTCAATACCTTACTACACTCAGGTGTTTTTATTGACAAGGAAATGAAAGTGGTGAATAAGAGAAACCTTATCCCAAATGGGCTAAAGCGGTTGCTAAGTGGATTATATTGTATGTATGTTGGGAGGGAGGAAGTTGGTTCCCAGGCCATAATTTATGTCAGACTTGACTAGAAACATTTGAGTTATGGGCTGTTGTAAAGATTCATTGGAGCATAATCATGGCAGTGTTTCTTCACAAAAGGCCACATGAAAGAACTGTGTTCAGTTGTCATTAGGCAGTGAAAAGACTGTTAGAATAGAGGATGTGAAATGCTATTCCTAAACTACTTAGCACTTAGGATAATTAAACATAGCACATTTGCCTTTGGCTAATTAGTCATAGTGGAACATGATGGCACTCTGCTATGGTAATCTTTTGTCCTTATATATCCAGAACCTTAGCCTTCTTTTGCCAACAATAGCAACCATGTCCTATATATTAGAGCCTAAGGCACTAGAATTCATAGAATAAGACAGATGCTGATTTTTTTTTCTGAATTAGAGCTTTGAGAATCAATAAACAAAAGGAAATTTAGAAGAAATACTTGATATAAGGCATCAGATTATACACCCTTTAAAAAGTTCTATTGTTTTAAGAATTTGTAAGTTTGTTTCTGTCCATTTTGCATCAAATGCAGAATTGATAACCCAAACCTATCTTTGTATGCAATTCTCAAAGTGAATAGTTCTCTTAGTGAATAGTTTAGAGCAAGGGTCCCCAATGCTCAGCCCTAGAACCAGGCTGCACAGCTGGAGGTGAGCAGCAAGCGAGCGAGTGGAAACAAAGCCCATGGTCCATGGAAAAATTGTCTTCCACAGAATTGGTCCCTGGTACCATAAAGTTGGGGACCGCTGGATTAGAACTAATATTTGTATTATTTTTCCATTCTTTTTATAGAATAAATACACATAGTACATGTGTATTGATGAACATTTTCTTAATGTACCTGTTATATATAGGAATAAAATTTAGAAAAAAATAGAAGTTTGGGTCCTTAAATTGTCATTAATTTCATTCTGGATTGCATATAGGTTTAAACGGAAATTTCTATTTAATTAACTATACCTAAAAACCTGGAATTCTATAATATTACTCTAGATATTATCATATTTCATCTGTTTAAATTTCATCATTTTTAATATATTTAATTATCTATGGAATATAATATATATAAATAAATGATTGCTTCCAATAAAACTATTTATAATTATGGTTTTGCTTTACTTTTGAATTAATATTATAATTTAAACTGATTTTTCAATTACTAAATAAAGTAAAGGTAAAAAAATAAGCAGTAGCTAAAAAAATAAATATATTTATCTATCTGATAACTAAATATAAACTTACTGTAATAAAAAGACTCATCCAATAGAGACCTCATCCTCATGTTAACATCATTTCTATTACTGTAAGTGTGACATAATAATGAATGAAGAGAAAATATGTGCAATTTATCAAGATATATATAGATGGAATGTTGAACTTGCATACGCATATCCACTATATCCAACTCTTGCAGCTGAAACCAACCTTCAGTTTTGGAACACTATGGAATATTTTAGCATGTTTCCTATATTTTGCAGAATTTTTCAATTTTGATATTTCTATACAGCCATTGTAATACAATTAATTGCTCTATTTAATACATTTTTCAGGTAAACCAGTCATGATTGTTACTGAATATATGGAAAATGGCTCTTTGGATAGCTTTCTCAGGGTAAGTGGCTTGTTGATATCATCCTATAATTATCTTAAATTATCTTAAAAATTATCTTCCACTATCTTAAAGACATAAATATCTAGATGAATGGAACCTCAATTATTTTGAAACATTATTAGTTTTTATGAAAAGAGTGATAAAAATCAAGCATCATTGTCAACAAAGCAATAGAAAAAGTGAAGTAAGATTTAAGTCTACACTTTTCTAAGCATTATTCAAGTGTCTTTGCACATATCAGAATGTACACGTAGTTGCAGTATTAATAGCAAGAGGACACTTTTAGACATTCATTCATCCATTTCTGTAAACTGTCCCAACATGAAGCTCTATTCACAACTACAGCTTTAAGAAGAATTATAATTTACATCATAATTTTGTATAAGACCATTATATTTATTTCATGCAGTGTTTAGTCTAATGTCAGAATCATTAAGCATTTAAACTAAGATTTCATATTGCTTGACATAAAATATATATAGTGTGGGTCATAATTTTCATTTCAATTCTAGAATAAATTCTGCATGCAAATACCTGGAAAGAATGGATGATCTGTATATTGGTTACATTCAGGGAACACTCTTACTCTGGTTACTTAAGAGCATTTACTTTTATAGATTTATACAATAAATTGTAGCCAGATGACTATGATTTATCCAGAAGGTAAACTACAAAAAACAAATGAAATCTTATCAATATTAATTTTAACACGTTCTGCCACTTCAACTGCTATATCTCTAATGGAATTGCTTAAGTTTGCTAAGGCCATTGTGCTTTGCCAGAAAAAAATGTATCTGTATTAGACTCAGGGCTTTTTTTCTGCCGGAACGCAGCGGTACTGCGTTCCGGCACCTTTTTCGAGGTCCGCGTCACGTGACGC
>JAOYMU010000274.1:29506443-29518738 GCA_025802295.1 Psammodynastes pulverulentus
ACGGACCACGTGATCCGGACTCCGAAAAGGATCCGGAACGCAGTTCCGCCCCGTTCCCACAGAAAAAAAGCCCTGTTAATGACAATACAATATCTAAACTATATTTTAGAACGTTAGTCACAGAAATCTTAACCTTTTATCTGAGCAAATCATCCAATTCAATCAATGTGACTTTTGGGTAGTATACGTACGACATAAAATGTGACTTATGGGTAGTATACGTACAACATAAAAACAAACAATAAATCAAAGGAAAGAAAGCTTTCATAATATTAAGCCATACAATGTAAGAATATATGAATACCAACAATAAAAAAATGCAGTGACAACCAAGTACACCAGGGATCCCCAATCCCCAGGCCATGGGCTCACTACTGGGCCATGGCCTGTTTGCAACAAGGCTGCATGAGTGGTGGGCTGGCATGCACGTGCATGCGCGCAACTCGACTTGCATGAGTGGTGGGCTGGCTGTGTGCTCATGTGCACAGTTCAACTTGCACAACTTGAGCTACACGTGTGTGCATGCACGCATTTCTCCGCTGCTTGTGCTGCCCTCGTCCCCTCTCCCCCCACTCCACCAGCCTGCCAAGCCTCAGAGCTTGGGGACCCTTTAAGTAAATAACAAAACAATCACAGGGGATTCATAACTAGCTCCCAATGCTGGGGGAACAGTCAGCTTTAAGGGCTTTTCTGAAGGCAAGAAGAGTTAGGGTCTATTGTATAGTGGAAAGAGGGTACCTTTCAGAGGTAACCATAGAAAGGAATTCATAGATGACAAGACTTAACAGACAGAACCTTGTGGGAATATATGGGATGGGCAGATGTTCTTGGCAAAAGGCAAGCTTTCAAGTAACCTGTTCCTATGTCATGTAGAGTTTTCAAGTAATAAGAACATATATTTTATTAATATATAGGAACTGTGGTTCAAGTCCACCTTTAGCCAAGGAATCTGTCCAAGTGACTTTTCTCAAGCTCCAACTTACTTTATAAAACTGCTGTTGTGTTGTTGAGGAGATATAATTAGAGGATGCTGTTTTGAAATTTTAGAGGAAAAGAAGAATATAAATCTGAGTAATAAAAATAAGTTGCTTTGAATACAGAGAGAGAGTTATGAATAGATCAATAAATCAGATAGTGCAGAAATGGGTGTTGAAAGATATTTACCTGTCTCCTGGCATCAAGAAAAATAAAAATAAAAATAATTATATTTCACCTCACAAGTCCTCATATCCTTGGAAAGCTTGAAACCTTTCTTGCCATCACAATAGCATGTGAAGCTTCCTGGAGAATTGACACAGATTTGGGAACAAGTGTTTTCAGCACATTCATCAATATCTGCAGGGAAATGGACAAAATGAATCAACTGGCAGAACCCTTGAGAATCATGCATAAATAATATGAAATTGAAGAATTGAAAGAATAACACAAATGCATATTTAGGTGGCACCTAAGAATTCATGACTTATAAAAAATGGATGCAGGTACTCCTCCTACTGCATTTAAAATAATCAGTTACCAGTTAAACCAAATGCGGTCAACTTGATGCCATAAATATCAGGTTTTCAGTTTTAGGCCATAAATAATAATAACAATAATAAAGATTTACTGAATGTTTGGTAGGATGCCATTACTATCCATTTATCTTGGCAAGGCCTCTTGTACTACATTTTCATGATTTTTAAAATGAAATTGTAATATCTGAAAGATTTATTTTCATTGTATGCAAAAGATCCTTTACTGATAGACTGCTTTAGAGAAGACTGCTGTTTCTAAATTACAATAGCTGAAGCTTTCCCCCCCCAAAAAATTCACTCAATAAATAAGCAAATAGAAAATGTATTAGTAAATGAATACTGTGGAAAAGGCTAACTGAATGAGTAAAAGTCACTGAACTGAGGTATTGTTGAGTATAGAGAAATGTAAAATAATAATAATAAATATTTATTGTGCAATAATACACAAATCAAAGTTTTATGCTATTACTGCATATTACATATTAAATCAACAGCATCTTATATATAGTGTTTGGAATGTGATATACTGCATATATACCAAAAAGCAGTTCAATTCAACTGTATCATAGATGTGTACATCTGTGTGCAAATTCTGACTACTCAAGAGGCCTTGGAAAGCAATTTTCCAAAAAGAAAATGTGAGCTGACCAGGTCAAAATATTAACTTCAGCAAATTGAGTTCTCTGTTGTATTGGCCAAACACAAATCAAGAAATTGGAGGCACTTGGCAATGTGAAATGCAACATTCAAACTTTTTAAAAAATCTTATTTATTTATCAGATTTATGTGCCGCCAATCTCGCAGGTCAAACAATTGTTCAATGCTTACAAATATAAAAATGGATTAAAATTAAAAATACAAAAATAAAACAAGCTAAAACAAGAGTTTGGAAGAGAGAGGCACTGCTTGATTACATGTTTTATGGTTTATATGGTTTATATGTTTGCCGTGCATGTAGATATAAATAAAATATTTGCATTCTATAAGAACCTAGACATGGCATATTTCTGTAACATATATTTTGTAACATGGAATTTACATGAATCAAAATGACAATTATTGCTGTAGAAAATTATAGTAAATTCTCTACAAAAGACAAATTAGTATTTTGTTTAGGAATCTACTTAAAATAAATATATATACCTTCACATTTCTTTGTAGTTGAATTATAGAAGAAACCAGTTTCACATTCGCATACATACTTCCCAGGTGTATTTTTGCACTGTGCTGTCCCACAAATGTTTTGATACAATATGCATTCATTCCTGTCTATACATATAAAATGTGCATTAATTTCCCTGAAAAGGGAATTGTTGTTTTTCTATTCTGTTGCAATTTTATATAATGGAATAAAGCTGGAAAAGTTCTGCAAATGTTAATTAAGCCCAAGAAATGATGGAAAATATGAACATATAAAACACAAACAATGCAAAAATTAACAGAAAGTAGACATTTTACTAATTGTAAGGAGTTGATTCTCAAATGTTCATGAAATTGTTAAGGATAGTTATCTCATTTTCTATATTATTTAATCTAATTTTCCATGAATTGTCTAAGAGAGGTTTCTTTCATGTGCTCAATTTAAGTTAGGCTTTCTGAAATTCCATTAATATCAGCTAGCATGGACCATAGAGTAATAAAATGCACAATCCAACATATATGGAAAGGATTATATTTAAGCAGGGTTTTGTTTTGGAAGTATATACACTCTCTACTTTTAATTAAATATAATTATCCTTATCCATAGCCCAACATGGGGTGAAGGAAAAAATGAAGTTTTGTAAGCAAATCATCTTAAGTCAAACCCAGAACTCATATAGTGATCCTTCCCCTTTCTTTGGACCTGATTCAATTTCATGATAAATATAGACTAAATTTGTTAACAGGCATGGTAGATTGCCTAAAACACAGTGTCAACATGCTAACATACTAGTTATCCATTGTATTAATGGATAACTGATGAATTTGGGCATTTATGATGTAGAAGTTAGAAGAGCTCGTGGCTTCATGATAGGGTATGAATGGTAATTCCAAATATAAGACTGATAGGCTGGTACAAATCTTGTCTGAAAGCTGGAGTGTTGTTGTCGAACAACCTTAGTTTCATTCGATATGAAACAGTTTCCTATGTTCCCATTTAATGTTCAGAACAGGTGCACTGAAATCTGCCTGTATAGCCATGGGCACTATGATTGACACAATTTGGCCTTTAGTCTTATTTCATAATATAAATTGAGCTTTCGTTTCCAATGTGTTGTCATTTGTACTTTCTGACTTTTTCCTTACCCTTGCAGCCCATTTTATTTGGCTGTATATAATAACCATCTTCACAGTAACAGCGGTAGCTTCCAGGAAAATTAACACAAATTTGATCACATCCTCCATTTTTATTTACAGGGTCATCACATTCATTTATATCTGGTGGGGGAGAGAAAACAACCTACTGTCATAAGCTGAACTGACACATGTATATTCAACATGAAAATATATGATGAAATATGTCCTGTTATCAATTAGTTTAGTGACCATACCTTCTTCACATTTCTCTCCTTGCCATCCAGGTTTACAAATGCATGTGAATGTGGCTTGTCCATCTCTGCATTCTTCATAACCATCCACATTGCATGGCAAAGGTTTACACTGGTCTGGTATTACTGCAGGAAGATTACAGAATCAGAAAAGTGCTAATATTATAACCAGCTCTCTTTTAATTCTGTTTCTTCATTTTCATCCTAAAAACAGAAAGGACTTCAATGACTGAAGATAAAAGGCATTGCATCCTACAGATGCAATTTAAATTTTTACAGGACCTTTCATCTTGGTCTCAGATGCAATGCAAAACAAACTTCCAATCTCTTTGTAAGTGAACGCTGCTCATTTATTGAATTTATTTATAAAATTTCCAAAGTACTACAGAATTATCACAATTTATAAAATTAACATTTTAAAAATCTCATAGAGTACTGTATTTTAGAGTAAAAAAAATCATACCAAATAAATGATCTGTTCTTATTTTCCATATAAACTCAATTAATCAAAAAGTGTGGCAGAAAAGGTTTCTTTCTTTTTTCACTAGTAGTTTTGGCAGCAAATTTGTTTAAACCTCTGCGTGGAGAAAATCAGAGGCAAAATTGTTACCACTAAGAAAGCTGTTAGTTAAGACACATTAACTGTATGGTATTGCACAGGATATTTATACCCAGACTATGCACAGGTTTAAATGGAAGATGTATTGTGTATAAAATAAAAAAATAAAAACTTAAAAAAGAAAGCTGTTATTTGTCCTTGATGCCTCCATTTCAATTAATGATTGTATCACCAGAACAGCTCCCTCAGCAAGATTATATAAGCATAGTAGTTCCTTTGTGTCATAAATCATTTCGGATTTTATATCTCAAACTAGCAATTTGAACTAAGCATTGTAACACTAAGGTAGCCTGTGGGTGTTTAAAGTCAAATGTCAAATCAGGATATTAAACGTTCTGTCCATGTGAAAATCCTAAACTCTTATCAAAGGAAGTACCTTACGAAGTACTATTACAACGAATAAACTGAAAGAATACTAGAACATGCCTTATATCTATGTTTTCAAACTGGGCAACTTTGAGGTAAATGGACTTGCTGACTTACTAGGAATTTCTGGGATTGAAGTCTCCACATGTTAAGTTGCCAAGTTTGAAAAAAAAAAGCACTGTATTATATAAATAAGTATTTGCCCAGGACTGGTCTTAGTGAGTGAACCAGCTAGAAATGAAATAAAAAGTCCATGCTACTTTAGCCTGATGGATCATCTGTGACAAAGCTGGGTGAAAGAGAATTCTCAGACATCCTTCCTAGAGAAGTCATTGAACCACAATGTATTTGTAGATTATGCCAAAAATAAAGAAACCACATTTTGGCTCAATGAATTCAGTCTGTGCTAACCCGCAGCACTGAGGTATACAAATATGTACTTGTCTGCTAAGGCTACAAGCAATTTTGTTTCATTACAAAATGTTTAAGCTAGAGGTGCCTTAGTGATCAATTGTTAGATTTGTGTTTGTTTTGTTTTTTCCTGTTGTCCCAATAGATTGGGCTATGACACAAGCACAATTGAGGAAAAAAATGAACATCAGACAGAGAATTGACTCTCACTAGAGACTATTTAGCAAGATAACATGCTCAGGCATGCTTATCACTGATTCCATCCCCAGAGTCTTTAATGACAATACAGAACACATCAAGGAAGAATGAATAAGAACACAATTTAATTTGAGATTGCACAAATTTTAGTGCAGTAGTCCAGTCTTCAGGTAAGACAATTAAAAATGATTCCCTTTGGGCCTTATCTGTTCTTGTGGATAAAAGACAGAAACAGTTACTGAAGAATAAAAACATAAACTGTACTTTGGATCTTTTCAATTTACTTATGTATTATGAAGGATAACCAGGATATAATTTCATCATTACATACAAGAAGAAACCCTTTACAAGACAAAAAGTCAAAAGGAAAAGAACTTCACTCAAGTTGTTCCCCACCAATTTCTTTCATGGACTATTCATGCATTGTTTATTAAAATAAATACTTCCCACTGTTGCACTACAGGAACTAGGTAAAAGTATTGATGCAATCAATTGCATTACTAATTGCAATTATTTTACATAATAGTTTTCATCTTAGTTCAGAAAGTATAAAATGTGTAAGAAATCTTACCTGTTACACAGGACCGCAGATCAGCTGGAGAATCTGGGGTCAGTGATGGCACTCTGAAAATTCCAGTTCTGAATGAAGCCAGACAGTCTGTGAAAGCATCAAGCAGCTGCTTATTGACATGCAATAACCACTAAAAACAACATTACATGGTGCAGGGCTTCCTGGCCTGTATACCTTCTCACTGAAGTTACGGAAATGTGTATTTTTAAATGTATTATTTAAATGGATGAAGGAGTTTAATCCGTTTTTTCCCCCTTTTCTTTCTAGTGAATAGTTTGATGCTGAGATTTAATGGACTGTGAAATTTACTGTGCTGTTATACAAATCAGTCAGTTTTCTGACAGTTTCTGACAAGAGTAGGGAATTGAAAAAAAAGATAACAAAACCAAGGCCACCCAGGAGTTCAAAGGGAGTTTCTCATACTCTGTAAAAATTGAGCTGGGTTTTTTATTTGGCCAGTATTTACACAATGTTATATCTTTTAGTTTTATTATGAATGCGGACAATTTTAATTTTACATGGTGAAAAGCAAACACCCTGAAGTACATCTGGCTGTTACCAGAACAAGGGATACAGGCAAAAGAGGGTCACTTCTAACCTACTTCAGTCAGACATTTAAAAAAGGAACAAAAAATATAAATTGATGGCAGAATAAATGATATATGGAAATAACATTAATTTTGTTCATTGTGGCTTTACTATCATAAATTAGAAGGTTTTGAACTATATGCCTATTCATTTGTTCTATACCCCTTGTTGTTATAATCCTGATATTTCACACTCTGTATATGCTAATGTTTCCGCTAATAATTAAACCATCTCTGCAAAAACAACAGATTGAGAGAAGGAACATGAAACCAACATCGCAGTTACTTTTACTTAGGGATGTATCTAGAAAATTTAATTCTTCTTGGAAATAAAATCATATAAATAAGCCTATTTTGACTGTCATTTGTATTATTTAGAGATAAGATTTATTTAATATTGTAAAGGTAGAAATAATCACATGAGTCTATTTTGTCCAAAATATATAACAAAGGCAAAGATGTTGCATGGAACAGCATCAATTCTACTAGGCCCTGGTATGCCCATTTTAGCTCAGAAATTTACTAGGCTCCATGTTCTACCATTTTTCAGGCCCCACACAATCATTCACACTCTTCCTTTGCTGTGAGGTCTTAGATTTTAGTGTAATAGTGTAATGTATTATAAAACTGCTAAGCTACTGCCACTGGTTCAGAGGTGGTATTCAGCAGGTTCTGACCAGTTGTGGAGAACAGGTAGCGGAAATTTTGAATAGTTCGGAGAACCAGCAAATACCACCTCTGGTTGAACCCACCGCCATCTCTTCTCCCGAGTCCCAGCTGATCAGCTGGGTCTTCTTTTGTTGCCCTGCACAGGAGAACGGAGCTGGAAAGCAACTAGTAGGGTCGGGAGGGAATGTGATTTTGCAGTAACCTTCCCCCAGGAGTGGGGAGGGAATGGAGATTTTGCAATATCCTTTCCCTGGAGTGGGGTGGGAATGGAGATTTTACAGTATCCTTCCCCTGGAGTGTGGTGGGACTGGAGATTTTACAGTATCCTTCCCCTGCCATGCCCACCAAGCCATGTCCACCGAATCGGTAGTAAAAAAAAATTGAATCCCACCACTGCACTGGTTCATACTGAAGAAATATGTGCCCATATTAAAGTAACAGAGACAAAGAATAATCTTGATTACATAAAATCTGAGTAAGTGAATAGAAAAATAAAACTGTTCACGGATACATCTGTGCTGCACTCTATGTAACAAAGAAAGGTGCTAAAATTATAAAGGAGATATTCTTCTTCATAGTTTATTTCAACCAAAATGAAATAACTAGATAATAATACATTAATTGTAGTAATACATTAATTACATTAACAAGTTGGTAATGGGAGTTAACTAAATTTTTGTAACGGAAATGAACAGAATCACATTGCAAATAATATGCTTTTGGTTTTAGCCAAAAAAAAAAAAAAAAAAATCAGTTCCAAAATACATTTAGATCAGACTCTACAGCAGGGATCTCCAACCTTGGCAACTTTAAGCCTAGAAGACTTCGACTCCCAGAATTCCCCAGCCAACTGGCTCGAGAATTCTGGGAGTTGAAGTCCGTCAGGCTTAAAGTTGCCAAGGTTGGAGACTCCTGCTCTATAGTGCCATCCCAACTAGATAACAAATGATATTATATGACACTTTTTTCTTTCTTTAAAATATATAGGTGCCATTTTGTGCCAGGCATGGGATTTTCAGAACAGTCAATACTGGAACTGTAAAAACAAAAAACGGATCATAAAATCAGCACTAATTAATTCAATAATCAAATTTTTTGCTACAACTGAAAATTGTTGATGTTTTTAAGTTTCATTAAAAAACTGTTACCATTTAAACAGTAACACATTTTTTTAAAAAAGTAAACTTACCTAAATATCTGGGATAGAAATAATCCTGTTTGAAAAAAAAAGAAATTAATTAGAATGTATATGAATTGATAAGAAGTACATATAGTTTGTTTAAAATCATGACTTAATAGCTGCACTATAAGGTTATAAAAACATAGTTTTCAATATTTTATGTTATTAAATAATATTATAAATTTAATCTGTGCTTTTTAATATAAATAAATCGATGTAACAAACGATCATTTTGAAAATGTATGAACTAAAAACAATGTTCAGATATTTCATAATTATAACCTGTTCACTGAAACCCATCTTATTACAGTGCCATAGAACTTAAGGGTCGTCTGGTTTGAAAGAACCAGAACAGCTCTGCAGAAGGTTACCCATAGACCAAAGGGGCAATCTAGGCTCACAATAGTCCAGATAGAAGATGTGTCCAGTGTGTCCTCAGCAAATCCCATCAACCACCCCTAGCAACCACACTGAAGCATCCCAGATCTGGTCCACAGCAAACAATATGTAGGAAGAAGAGGAAAACTACTACTTTTGATTACTTCAACAATGGTGACTCCAATATCACAAGGATAAATGGTAAAAATGGTTTCCAAGGTATGTGTGGACAAAATGAGGATGATTTCTCTGGCATGATTATTTTAATTTTGGGGAATAAAACACCACAGGTCAGAGAGCTCTTACCGTTTCAGGGTTATTTTCAAAGATTTCCCTGGCTTCTTCTCTATTGCAGTATTCTTCAATACATTCCCTCTCCATATTCCCCTTCTTGCTTTCTTCCATAAAGGAATTTGCACGACGTTTTCTGACCAAAAACTCTGAGGCATGATTCTGAGATAAAACTAAATGAAAGCAAACATTTTGTATTAACAACCTTCTCTTGTGTCATCAAAACAAAATCAAAGTTTTTACAACTTTGAGGGCTGTTGTTAAATTAACATATAAAACTGGAAAGACAAAGCTTTCCTTGATTTTCCTAAATCAACTCAAAAATGTGAAAAGCACAGAATTCCACAAATTCACCACAGGTACTTTAGGTTAAATTATTAAGAATATGTCTTATAAGCGATTATTTTTAAATTTATGAAGTGGATATCCCTGCAGACTTTGGCCTGTTTCTTGAACATTTATATGTATTATACACCTGCTATTTTCAGTACTATCTCTGATGAACTCCAGAGACCTCAAAAATGTCAGTGTCTTCTATGAGAATTTATATGAATAATACTTTGTTAAGACTAAACTATGAATTTGGCTTATTTTCTTTCTTGAATCAATATGACTCTTATTTTGCTATATTTAAGTATACCAAAATTTATTTGCACACAAATGCTGCTTCCTATAAGAGATGTCCTTCTGCATTCCCTCTTGAGTAGACTTTTTAAAAACAAAAGACTGCTCTAGGCAGCCTTTAAATTTGCTATATGCATAAATGCTATAATCAACCACCATTTTCAGTAGAATGTGTATAATAGCCCTTTGTGCTTGGTTTACGTAAGTACTAAGTGTCACAAATGTGCCATAGTGTTAAAAGTATAATTTTGTGTGAAATCTTGCTACAAAAAAAATCCTGAACCCAAACTATGCATGCTGTATGTATGCATATATCAATATAATTATTTTTCTATTGATGGTAGTTTTTCTGGGCATAGTCAAGAATTAACTTAAGATTTAAATCTTAACATTTCTTCAAGCTTTCACAAACATCCACTGATGACATTGTGGGGTCCCAGGGGTCTGCAGACCACTGGTTGAGAATCTCTGCTCTAGGGAATAGTGGGTATAGGTGTAGAATACTTAGGTTTTGTTTTATGGAAAATAGCACTTAGCAATAGCACTTATACCGCTTCACAGTGCTTTACAACCCTCTCTAAGCACTTTACAGAGTCAGCATATTGCTCCCAACAATCTGGGTCCTCATTTTACTAACTTTAGAAGGATGGAAGGCTGAGTCAAACTTGAACCTGGGGAGATTCGAACTGCCAAATTGCAGTCAGCCAGCAGTCAGCAGAGGTAGCTTGCAGTACTGCATTCTCACTACTGCGCCACTACGGCTCATGAAATAATTTAGTTGTAATGTATTTATTAAACTTTTAAAATATTTTGTTGAATTTATTCTTGGCTGAAGAAGCCATAGTTGAGAAAATCTCTTTCTCATTCCTATTTTTTGTTTTCATGTTTTCCTTTTCTAAATTCTTCTTTAGTTATTGCAAGTACAATATACATAATAAAGATCTGAATTCTGACTGAATCTGTGACTCTCATTTTGAAAGCATTTCAAGGAGCTCAGGTATTCTTGTGCTCAGTTAAGCTACAGCAAGAGAACTGATGTCCACTTCCCTTTACTCATGGGAACATTTATCTGGAGGAAAATAGGTGGTAGCAGTATTTATCAAATAGGCTGTTCCAGGACTTGTGGAAAGGTGAAAGAGCGATTATTGGAAGAGAAACTCCTTCCTCTCCGGAATCAGACAGGTAAACACACCACATCCTAGGCAAGTATGCATTTGTATGAGCTGTACTATACAAGTATGACTTGCTAGTAATTATGTATAGGTTTGTAACATTATTTTATTAGAAATTGTTTCTAATAGAAATAATTATTTGCTATATAGTTCTGTTGCCTACAGGCATTAAGATTTTTTTTTTTAAAAATATTGTTTCAAATGAAGTAATTTAGATGCACAACGTGCATTTTTCAAATCAGTAAAACACAGGCAACCTTATTGTTGCTTTGTTGTTACAAAAATAGACCTCTTTTCTTCTCAAAGTGCTAAAACTAGCAGAAAGGAACTAAGAATTTCAGCAATTCTCCTTTGGTGAGTTTTTTTGCCTATCATAGTAAACAACAGAGCAGAAAATCCTTTTGATTCTAAAGTTCAGAGAAAGAATTTGAATCAATGCATACATAATCCCTCGAGAGGCTTTAACATTACTAAATCCAGATCTTGAGAATACTCCATAGCTTTTAAATGTTTCAAGGAGAAATTTCATCAGCATATGTTACTCGGGAAAGGAGGAGGAGAATATCTGTGCATCTAAAAAGTAGCACCTTAAAGCTTAATACAAGTATTACAACATATGAGTTTTTGTGAAGTACAATCTCAGTTTTATTTCTTGATGTAAAAATGTTCTTTGGACATGAATAGGGTACATTTTTCTCCTTTTATTTTACTAGATGGAAGCAAGCATACAGAAGTTATCTACATCTTTAGCAACCGTAATATTACTGTTTCAACTTTTGTAATATTATAGATTTCTACTTTATCTCAAATGTACAATTCTATGTCATACTTCACATTCTCCATATGGGTAGAAACTATTTACTATTGTTGTTCAGTCGCTGAGTTGTGTCTGACTCTTCGCGACCCTATAGACCAACTCGGGTGGGCGGGGCGCGGGCGCATGCTACGGAAGCCGAAGCGGTTCGAAGGGCCTGGGAGGGCGTGCGGGCGCTCACGCGTCTCCCTTCCCCTCCCCTCCCCTTGGCACGCTCAGCACGGCTGCTGACGTGGAGCCGGCTGAGGCCGCGGCCAAGGCGGGAGTAGCCCGGGCAGAGGAGCCGGAGTCCTTCGCCGCCGCCGCCGCTGCCCGAGCACCCGGGGCCATGGAGAGCTCCTTGGAGAAGGTGGGCGCTTCCCTGGGGAGGGGA
>JAOYMU010000274.1:29614486-29629771 GCA_025802295.1 Psammodynastes pulverulentus
GAAAGTTAGTAAAAGCCCCCATTGCCGAGGCTCCGACCCTCGCCGGGAATCAACGACCCGCCATCTTGCGCATGCTCTTTACTTGATGTTGTTGCGATTTTCAGAAGACCGAAAAATTTAAAAACCAAACAGCTATTAGGACATAATACAAGCAAAGATGTTCTAGAAATATACTGTAGGTGCTAAAAACTAGAATTAGATGTATTTCCTTTTATCTTATTCCTTTAATTTCTTTGACTTACTATTTCTTATCGCCCTATATTTTGTAAGACACTGGTGGTTACAATAGAGAATAGTATGTTTTTAGCATGTATGTTGGCAAGTACTGAATTGCTTTCTTGAACAGAGGATTGACGTTATCTGGGAACCATTAGAACAGTAGTTCCAAGACTGAATATCTAATTTAAAAAAGTACTCTATTTTTTTTTAGATTCCTTCATAATCATTCAACTACTCCAATAAAAGAGTAGTTTCCAATATTTGTTGCAGTAGTTATAACTACGATAATAAAATTACCTCTTATTCTTATTTATGGTTACAAATAACTGTCTTCTAGCAACCTAGGGATAAGAATATAGGCAAATGAAACTAAATGTCCACACTAGTTTTTAATTTCTCAATCAGCCACCAAATTTCTTCAAATTAACAGTAATTACTAAGATGGACCATGTGAAAAAGACATTGACAAAAAGTTCACTATACAAAATAGACAATAAATGAGACAGTGTGGGTCACACAATATTTAGGTACACAGTTCACGTCCTAATTGTTATCCTGGTCTCAAACAGGATATCTAAAGTTGAATTATTCCCACTACAATTCTAATCTTCAGGCACGACAGCCTAGTCTCTGAGGTTTTTTATTTCTATTGTATCTTAGTTCTTTGTTTATCAGGATGTCTCTTTGATGATGATTGGGTTGCCCTGGTCCTTAGATGGAGACTAGGTCTCTGCCTTCTAAGTGCTCTGTGGGGAGCAACAGCTAATGTGCATCCACAGCAAATTGCTTGGCTGGGGAACATATGCCATCTTGCAGTTGTACAGTTATAAAACAGTTCCTCTATATAACATGCTAAATCAAATATGCAGGTGCACAGATTTTGGAATGTAGTTTCCTGCAAACATGGTCAATAATACAGTGGTAAAGGTGATAGGGCAGTTACTCACCATTGTAACTACTCTCAGCAATTAATTTTTTCTGTCTCCTGCTGAGAGATTCTCTACAAAGTAGAAGATGAAAGCAGGCAAACTAATGAGTGAGCAACATAAAGGCAGAAGAGGTTAGACATTGTTAGTCACAGTCATGTATTCCTCTGAACTGTTGTTCTCGTGTAAAGTTCAGTTTTGGAACAAGAAAAGCCTTTAAATAGGCAAGAAAGGGTGTGCGTATACTTGTGTGGGTATGGGTGCTTGCAGCTACTCCTGAATTTTAGCTTGATCAAAATAACTTGTCAGATTTGTTGAAAATTCTTCCTCTGTCCCCTTGGTATAAAATAAAACTTGGCTTTACTAAATTAATCTTCCCCAGCTCTGCTGCCATTTGCAATAAATCAATATTAGTTTAGGGAATTGTCTGCTATTTCAAATCATGTAATAGTGTGATCTTGTATTAAATCTTTGTTCATTGTACATGATTGCTATTTCTTCCTTGCCGCTATCAAAGATCACCCTTAACTAGTGGAGGGACATATAGTCTGCTTTAAAATATAATTTCACCAAAGAAGGTACAGGAAAATGGTTTACACCAGACCTGTTTGCAGCCTGTTAATAGTTGTCAGCTAAATTGTAATGTTTTAAATAAGAACCCTACATTAAGTTAGTAAACAAAATAACACACAACTCAGTTATAGATATGCACTTCTTCACACAACGCATCTAATAATTGGGTTAAGAAAGTTTACATTGAAACCAAAATTGCTCTCATTTGGCTATGAATCTTTATATATTCTATGCTTGATTCCTTTCAAATGACTTTAAAATCACATCATAAATGCATGATATTCCAATGTTCTTGAGAAGTAATATTTGCTTGTTACTTATTTTAATTCTTACTGTTCCATTGTGTTAGAACCTAAGTTGTAACTGGATTAGAGGTATTTATATATGCAGTCTGAGTCATGGTTATATATCAATGAATAAACATCTAGAGAGATATCATTAAAATGTAATGAATATACAGTTCCATTCCATTTATAAAGTAACCAAACATAGGTTACAACTTGCATATAATTTTCTGATATAAATAAAAGGTGTATCATATGTCTATAAGTATGTGTTCAATTTTGTTTTTAGCACAAATTGCATTCTTGTTGGAGCATGCAGCAGGACAGGTTTCATTAACACTGAAATGAATAATGAATGAATTATTTAAAATAATCCAATAGCAAAGTTCGTTGAACAGAAACGTATACAATAAAATGCAAAAAACAAACACCCCCGCCCCCGTAGCCACAAGGCAGTCATTCAAAATGTAAAGCACTAAAAGTAATAAAAGTAACATGTAATTAAAATATAATTAAGAGTCAATTAAAAAACCTGGGGAAACAGGTGTTCACTTTGGTCCCAAAATAGAACCATTATGGGTGCCATCAAATTTCTACAAACAAAAAATTCCATAAATGGGCTGTGCCAGAGAAAATGTTCTCTCCCTCATTGAGGGTCCCCTCAACTCCTTTTGGGGTACCTGAAGGAGAGCCTTATTTAGAGAATCTAAGGGTCTGGATAGGTCCATGCAGGAGAAGATACTCCATCAGATAACCTGACACTAAACCAGATTAGAACTTTAAAGGCCAAAATCAGCCTTTTGAATTGGTTCCTAAAATAGACTGGTAGCAATTGAAATGTTGGGTATTGGCATAATATATTCATATTGGCCAGACCCAGTGAGTAGTCTAGCTATTCTGTTTTGAGCTAATTCAAGTTTCCAGGCCATTTCAAAGGTAACCTCATGTACAACGTATTTTTGATTGAGAGCTGTCCAGAGTTGGTTAGAAGATGGGTTGCTATATAAATGTTTTTAATAAAATAAAATAAAAATCCAATAATTCAACCAGGAAATTACCAGAGAATGAATAATTTTTGTGAGGTTGTCTTTGGGAAGAATTATTAGAAAGCAATGTGTCTTCTAACACCAGTGAACCTTACTATACTAACCGATTGACTTAATTAGCACCATCAATTAAAAGACAGCCTCTACGTCTAATAAAGAGATAAAAGAACAGTCCATTGTTTATTGGTAGAAGCAGTCTACACTATCCAGTATCTCATCTCATAATTTAAAATTGCTTGTTGTTTAATCAGTATCTTGCTTTGTTTAGTTTGGCAAACAAGAGTCTTTGTTTGCCCATGATCTGTTAATATTTGCTCCCCAAATTCTGATCACTTCAGAAAAAGTGCAATGATAACCTTCACAACCGGTAATACTATTTGACATTCATGAACTGGAAGAACATTCTTCAAAGATTTGGCAAGAGTATAGAGGGTTAAAATTGATTGTGTTTTAAAACAATGGAATGTACATGCTTCAGAGGTTTTCTTTCTCTTTATCTTGTCTATCAGGAATTAATCAGAGGCATTCAGCTCAGAATAGTGACTTGATTCCATGCCTAGCATTAAGTAGCTGAGGCATGAGAAGAGCATGGTGCTTGACAGATTTTCATAGCCTGCTGGTTTTGAACCTGTTCCTTGATGTCCTTATTCCTACACTCAGCACAACTTTATTCTACAGTGTGATAGATAGGTTATAATTATCTCCAGCCAGATTCTAAAAAACATAAAAATATCATTTGGAGCCACTTTCTGTTGTCAGTTTAAAGAGTATTTTTAGTTTAGAAAACCAAAGCCTTCAGGGAACAGAAGCAAAGGTTTCTTAATATATACTGCATATACTGATACTCACAAAAACACAATGAAATTGCCTATTAGTAAGATTGTTGGACAATGTATTATGACAATACATAATTTATTCAGAAACCTGTTTAACCAAGTAAGCATAACAATAACTTCATGGAAACAAGGTCTTTATATGGCTATTACATAGGACACATTATGGCATGCATGTGTCCTTTGGGAAAGATGATCCTGCAGATAATCTAGTCCTGTGCTAGGACTTTAAAAGTGACAATTGGTACTTTGAATTGCAGCCAGAAAGAAATTGGAAGCCAATGTAGATGTTAAATGGGCAAATCTAGGGTCCATCATCAAAGTGTGTGCTGTTGCTTTCTGGACCAGATGAAGGCCCCATATAGAGTGCATTGCACAGCCTAGGGCTCAACTTCTCTTCTCCCAGCAACAATGATTGGAATTAGCCATGGAGGAAGCAGGAGATCCACCATAACACAGTGCCTCCCACTCTCAGCCCCCAAAGCCACTCCAGAAAGATTACCAATGAGACCAAATGAATTCATTATAGTGGCAACACACAAATCACCTCCTCTCTGCCCTAAGGAGGCCCTCAGCAAGTTTTACCATGTTAGTGAAGAAAGAATAACAAGATTTGAAACTTTTTTTTCTATTAGAAACATGGAAACATTGCATTTTATATATAACAGATGCTGGATTTCTTTATTAATGATATTTTTAACTTGTCTGAGAGCTGCAAAACATTGTCTGCAGGAATCCAGAAGAATCCCAACACTGCCATCTAAAGGCAGCAGAATAAGGATGTGCGTGTGTTTGCCTCCTGAACTAATCCCTACCAGGTTTTTTGTAAGAGGTTGGAAGTGATTTGCAATTGTTTCTTTCTTAGGGATGGAAGAGTGACTGGCTGGAGGTCACCCAACTGGCTTTGTGTGCAAGGTGAGACTAGACCTCACAGTCTCTGGGTTACTAGCATGATGCCTTAACCACTACATCAAACTGGCTCTCCGTGGAATAGGATGTGGGGTAAAAGACTATTAAGATCAAAATAAAAAAATACTAAGTCACAACACTGTTGTCAGCTGATGCTGCTGGACAAAGAGTAAGATGAATATTTCTCAGAAGCATCTGTCTGGATCCCTTTGGAAATAGATGCTAGAGAAGCTTGATCTTGCCTGCAGCAATTGCTGTACTGTTTGCCTACAGAGCCTTGCAAAGCCTCCTCAGTAAAGGCTAAACAAGGACGGAGGCTCACGTCCTAAATATTTGTGCTAGCTCATTTGCATCACAAAATGACCAGTTCTCATAGGCTTTAGAAAATATCCTCAGTAAATATTATTAGTATGAAAAAGGGGTTGTTTGTATCCATTCACTGGTGTTTATTCCACTGCTATTTTGTTATAAAAGAGTACAAGGTAATTAAAAAGGGGAGGTATGAAGTTCACTGCAGAAAGCTGAATTTGCCTGTTTTTAATTGATAATTTTCTTTACTGTTACTAATCTGCAAAACCCTATAAAATGCATTAAAATGTATTTAACTGGTGGATTAACAATTCCGCAGAGTTACCAATTTCAAACTACCAAAAATTTATTTGAAAACAAACCATGAGCATTTTTACTGCGACTAATCCAACACACTAACAATATCATTTTCTCTATTTTTTATTCTCAATCCTTTATCATTCTGTTTAGTAGAAGAATGTAAAAAAAAAGTCCTTGTTTAGTTTCCCTCTCCTGAGACACTGCTTGGATCAAATGGTGTATTTGCGTAAAGATTTTCCCCAATGCAAAATGACCAGTTGCTTTTTATGAAAGTGGGGAATGCAAAGTCACAAAACAAAACACTATCCTGTTAGATATTGTAGCTGAATCTCTGTGAAAATGAGAGAGATGCTGGCTTGGACTCAGAAACCAAGAGGTGGAAAGAGACACATGGGAGAAAAGGCCATTTGCAAGTTTGTAGTGCTTCAGTGCTGCATAAGGAACTGATCATTTTGTGATTCTTAAGAGATTAAGCTCAGCTGAGAATTATAAAAGGTGGTGTAAATTCACACACACTTGTGAAGTGGAACACATGGCCCATATGGAAGTAGCATCTAAAATGATTTGGCACAGAAAATGAAGAAGCTACTGTATTGATTTCATTCTAAAATTTATATAACAGAAGTTGGCAAATCTCCTGGAGGAATAGCAATAGCACTTATATACTGCCACATAGTGCTTTATAGCACTTTGTGAGAGATTGACAGATGTCAGCATATTGCCCCCCAACAATCTGGGTCCTCATTTTACCGATCTCAGAAGGATGGGAGGCTGAGTCAACTTGAGCCCCATCAGGCTTGAACTCCAGGCTATGTGCAGAGTTAGCTTGCAATACTGCATTTTAACTACTGCACCACCAAGGAAATATTGCTTTGTTTACTTGGTGGCATTGTAATATTAATTTGGGCAACAGAAACCAATCTTTTTATGGTCAGAAGCTCACATAATATTTTTGGGAGTGTCTGAATGCCATAAAGTATATATGGTTCCATATCATAAATTTGGAAAGGTTAGGTTTCCTGACCCAGTGTGAGAGAGATTTTGTTAACATCTAACAGACAAACTGTGTAAAGAGAGAAATAGTAACATTAAGAAAATGACTGTTGTAGTAATATCTTGGAAGCTGATGCTTACATGAATGAAAACAATTAAAATAAAACGTATTTATAAAATAATATAGCAATAAAAAGACTAAGCTTCTTAAGTCTGTCCTCGGTATAAAGCCTGCATTATGCTAGAAAGAAAGTAAGTTAGAAAAAAACCTGAATTGATCAAAATTGAATAACTGGAAAGGAAGCAGAAATAATGAGCCCTAGGAGTGTGTCAGTCTGAGCAATAGGATAATATCTTCTATCCTAGAATATATTATGCGAAAACTCGTGGAGTAGGATTTTTAGATCAAGGAATGTAGAGTGCCTCTTATAACTTCCCTACTTCTATTGGTTGCAGAAAGCTGGTATGTGCAACTTTGAATTTGAACAAATTGAAGGGGGAAAGGGATTGATTACTTCTTTTATTTTAATACATCTGTTTTCAGATTTATACCTAGATTTATGTGTAACATATTTTGGATCTAATACATTGTGAACTTGAAACATTTTGCACTCACTTATATTTATGGCTTCTTGCCTACCCAAAATAAAAAAACCATAAAAAAGACCATGACTTTATATTTTTATAATGATTTTCAGAGAGACCTCTGAGAGTTGCAAAAGAAAAGGGGGCTTTTGGTTGACATACTACCTACCATGGAGCCATGGATTGTTCAAACAATTGCCGCCATGCTTGATGGCTCCCTCCCAAGAATTTGAGCGATATCTAGGTAAATTGGAGTCTGTGCTGTAGATTTTCCTAAAAGGCTTGATTCCATTGGAGATGAAAGTTAAGCCCACTTCTAAAAACATCACAAAATTGACATTTGGATTTGACAATTTCCCCACTTTCTCCCCATCTATTTTTTCTTTTGGGAAAAGAACAGATTTTGATCATAAAACTATAGAAAAAACTGCCTTCTGACAAATCCCAAGAAAATCCTGCAGTTTGAGTGGAATACAGAAGTAAAGTAGGCATCTTCTGATCTATCTTCAACTGAACCTCTGTTTTGTTTTGAATCTTCAGAAATCCTTCAGTACTAGAATGGGAAGGGAAAACATAACATGAATGACAACTCTGCCTCCAGAATGATTTCTTTCTTATTTCCAGGCATATGTCATTTGAACATAGAATACAAGAACATGATTGTAACTCTTCTTTTTAGTACAATTCTTCAGATGTAATGAATATATCTACCTAGTGTCTAGCATAATCTATAAAGAGAATCATCCATAAAGACAACACTTGTTATTGTGACAGAATTACTAATGTCTGAATCAATTTCTATTCCAGGCTGGGCCTTTCATTACTCTTGTATGCTGGTAATATTTCCAGCCCAATTGTTAGTTCAAACTCTTCTTTCCATTTTCCCATTTCTCCAAGAGCCCAGGTTTTTTTCCCCTTTAATATTGTATCTATTTGCAGCAACTCACAGGTTTTCTATGTCCCTCTGGCTCTTTAACGGCAAAAAGAATTTGAGCAATATATAGTACGATTTACATTGATAGGAAAAGCTTTGCAGGAGCACGCTTTGCTTAGCACTTTTGTAAGTGTCACATTTATTTTCCTCTGGCCTCCTAAGGTGCAAATGTTTGTAGCTTTGCATCCTTGTTTAATAAGATACATTGGGAATGTTGTTTGGGTTGCAGCGCACAAAAAGATATATGATCCTTAACATGTTTATAGATACAACATGGCCAGAAATGCAGTGATGTTCAAATGGAGGGAGGGAAGGTAAACTTTTCAAGATAATACTTTCTTCATTTCTAGTAAGATTAGTTTGGACAGACATAGACATCTTCTTCTAGGAAAGATAGCTCATATAATAACATTACAGTTTCTGTGAATGGAAATACTCCTTCCATGCAGTTTATAATCCCGCATGTTCTGAAGCACTTCTGAAATGATTTTTCTCAAATGTTTTGAGAAAAGTAGAATATAGAATAAACCATGTAGAATAAAGTATACTTTTGTGGCTTGTTAGATAAGCCATAATTAACAAGCATGCAAACTAAAAATATAAATTAAGAGATAAGAGAAGAGTGGGAAGGGAAGAAGAAATCTACCATAAAAGGAAGACTTCTATTTAAAAGTACAATTGGGAAGGAATTTCAGTTACTAGGCAATGCAATCATTAAATGAGTCATCATGTGACCAGACCCAATGTTTGACCATTTTTATAACCATTGTTTAGTGAATCATATAGTTGTTAACCAAATCTAGCTTCTCCAATTGACATTGCTTGTTGGAAGCTGTCTGGGAAGGTTGCAAATTGTAATCAGTTGACCACAAGATGCTGCAACCATTGTCAATGTGAGCTGATTGCCAAGAGCCTGAATTATGATAATGTGAACATGGGGTGGTGTGACAGCTGTAATTTTGAGGACAGGTCATAAGTCACTTTTCCATGGCCATCATAATTTTGAAACATTGTTAAATAAAAGATTGCAAGTTGAGGATTACATGTATATTTTATACTTATCAATAATCACTGGTTTTATTAATCAATACACTATCATAGTATGGTAGGTACAGGTAGGTTTTGACTTGCAATCATGTATTTACTGAACCTTTGAAGTTACCACAGCATGGAGAAAAGTGACTTATGATCATTTTTCACACTTACCATCATTACAGCATCCCCATGGTCACATGATCAAAATTCAGGCACTTGTCAACTAGCATGTATTTATGACAATTGCACTGTCCCGGGGTCATGTGCTCACCATCCCCATTATCTTCCCATCTGGCTTCCAACTGAATTGTGATCATATAGTATGTCAAAGACTACCTGTATAAAATATTATTGTAAAATATCACAAAATCTTTGCCATTATAATACATTGTGCATCCTTTAATTAGTAGTGGTAGAAAATAATGCCTTTTCTGAAACAGATAAGTCACACGTTTCTGACAACTATTCCTTGATATCTGAAATAATTTTCAATTTCTCAACATGATTCGTTTAGCCATTCCCCAACATGAAGCATTTATTGATTGTAAATTGTAAATGGAAATCATTTTCAGCTACATGTTCTGCTAAATTTCTAAGGAGAAAGGAACGGACAAATATTTTTGAAAGTGGTCCACATGATATAGCAGTTATCTGCATAGCAAAGGATGCAGGTTTTTCCAGACACAGCACTCGGAGTATAAATTAATTAAATAATATTTACATCACTTTTAATCTGATAAAATCAAGGCAATTCATAATCTAAAATGGTTTAATTTTTTATTAAATAAATTGAAAGCAGTATATGTAACAGATAAACAGAATAGGATGTATTTGTATCGGTGACCAAATGACATATTATATAAGAAATCATATCACTTTCTATTGCTGAAAGTAACACTTGAATTCACATTTATTTTTGGACATTCTAACATTTGGTTCTAAAATAAAATTTCATTTTATATTTAATATTTCTAATTAACAGGGATCATATAATTTAGATCCTTGCAAAAACAGCAATGAGGACCCAGATTGTGAGGGAAATATGCTGATCCTGTAAACCACTTAGGGCTGTAAAAAAGCACTATAAAGTGGTATATAAGTCTGTGCTATTGCTATTGCTATATTTAAATTTAAAAATTTATTTATTTCACAATTCAGATCAGTAAGAATAAAAAACTGCTTACTGTTAGGAAAAGTTTATATGCTTATCTGTTTTATGGCATAGCCAGACCTCACACCTCAAAAGGAGGTAATTTATCAGGGGGAAAAAACCAGGACAAACTTTGGACCAGATAGAACTAATTTATATCTAATGGTACAAATTTATAAATATTACAACTTAATTAGACATGCAGAACATCTTACCAACCTAATCTCCAATACTATGACTTGGTAATTTATCTGTCTGCTCAAACTGTTGTTGATGGGTTACCTCAAGGCACTTGTTCTCCATTCATGAGGTTCCTTATCTGGATATGAATGGGGCAAGCTCTCTAGATAGGTCATGCCTTCAAAGAGTAGCCGATCCTTGGCCAGCCTTTCTAATGTGTCCCCTGAAAGCAAGGCACATTTCTCATTCCAGTTCTTCAGAAATCACACTCATTCATCTTCATCTTTCTGAGGAAGGGCATAGACAGAATTCGTGATTTGTATAAGTTGTTCATTGTCCCGGAGAAGGCATAAGTATCCCTATAGAAAAAAGCCATCTTTACTGAACATTATTTCCGTGAATGACCTTGACAAGAGAGAGCTTTTGTTCTATAAAGCTTGAGAGGAAGTACAAAAAGGAAAAAAATGTAGAAAAAAATAGAATAACATGTTGCTATAGTTTGCATCATAAGAACTTTTAAAACATTTCTAGAGTATAATAAATATGTCATATAAAACAAGTGTTTCAATTATCCATAAATGTAATAAGGCAAATCATATATCCATAAAGCTGGCATTAAATAATGAACTTTTAAAAATTAAAACCAATTAAAATGATAAAACAGCACACTTTATAGATTATCTTGGTATTTTAAAACTGTATGAATGTCATATAAACTGTGATATCATTATCATTTTAAATGACTATACATTTAAATTCTGTTTTTGCTTGTAAGATTTACTTTCTTGATGCAATCATTTTAAAATGATTGCCTATTTTTTTTGCCTTACATTCATATATATTTTTTTCCTAATGGTGTTTCCTCAAAACACTGAGGTTTCAATTAAAATGCTGGGAATAAAAGAATGGAACCTGATGATCACATTTATTATTGAATTTTCTTTAGTGAGAATTAGTTGATTGGTTTTGTCTTGCTCTATCGAAGAAAGGTGCTGATAATGTTTAAATGCAGCTTACATAGTGATTTTAAAATTTTAATTCATTCAGCACACCCTGTTTCCAAAAGCTATATTATGCATGTGTATAGTCTGAAGTAGTTATGTCACATAAACTGTCATTAATATGGAAATAATTTCTGCTTGTTCAATTAGTAAATTATTATCCAATTTATTTGCGGTTCATCTTGCAGTTCAAAACAACTGAGCAACTGGATTTTTCTGGGTACTGTTTTTCACTTTTCTAGTTTAATAGCAGTGCACTATGTTTAAAGGACCCCTGGCAGTGCAGTGATTAGGATGCAATATTGCAAACTGCCCACAGCCTGGAGTTTGATTCTAACGAGGCTCAAGGTTGATTCAGTCTCCATTCTTCCCAAATCAGTAAAATGAGGACCCAGATTGTTGGAGACAATATGTTGACATTGTAAAGCACCCAGGGAGTGCACTAAAAGACTACGGGTTGGTATATAATTCTAATGAAGGCAAATATACATATCTCAGGATATTCTTGCAGGATCCAATCTGAGTTGGTCACATGGACCAGTGTTTTAGTCTTCCAAACTTTTGGACTTGTGGTGAAGCCAATCTTTAGGGAACTTCTTTCTCTCCAGAATGTGTGCACTAGGCAGTTCCGTGTGTAGTATTTATGTGGTGCCTGATTGTATGTGGATTTTAGTTGTTAATTGGGGTGTTGATAGATGGCTATTATATCGCAAGCACTCCATGCATTCTGAGTTTCAAATGTAATCATCCACTATCACATAAATGAGTTACGGCAGAACACTATATGGCAGCGTGAGAACTCACTAGTACTCAGCAAGCAAAACAGCTAGAGAGCAGGTACTTATGTGAACAATTAAGGCAGAGTGAATACCCATAAGTGTTTATTACAAGATGACTATCCAACATGCAGGGGAAAGGAAGAAAGAAGGTACAAGACTAACTATATGGCACATCCTGCCATACTTCAAAAAATTTCAGAAGCAATAGAACACAGCTTCCAAGATCTACAAGTGGGCATTGCCCACTGCCCAGGGTCTACCATATAAGGACAAATCATGCAGTACAAAAATTGCTTGGAGGTGGGAGAAACTTCTATTGTAATTTACCAGGTTCTCTGTATGGATAGCCCATGACTATATAGGACAGATGGGAAAGAAGCTAACCACCAGATTGCAAGAATGTGAGGAGACCTGAACTCATTGGTAGCCTCACATGTCAACAAACAAGGACATGCCTTCAATTTCACTGTTGGCTGAGCAGGAACAAAAATAGCCAGGGAAATGATTGAACCTAGGAAGTGGTCCCTTATCAGGTATTTAGGAACCATATGTATGGCAGCAGAAGGAAAGACCAATCATCAACTTAGTTAATGGCCATCAACATTCCACTTAACAATTAAAAGCCACACACAAGAGGCATCACCACAAATACTACACAAGGAACAGCCCAGTGCACACATTCTGGAGAGAAAAAAGTGCCAGCACAAGTGCAAAAGCTTGAAAGATTAAAACTCTGGTCCTGGTGACTGAAGTGCGATTGTTAGTAAAAGCACTAAGATATTTTACTCAAAACATGGAAAACTGCCATGCTTAGGAGCTTGTTTAGGTGGAGAAAAGAACTCAAGTTTTAGAGATGTATTCCAAAGTTGAAGAATTTGATTGTTTATCTTCTTCTAATAATTCCACAATATCATATACCATTAACAATATCCATCATGGATAAATAAGTTGAATCATGTTACTATCGAGGTCTCCCACACCTTTTTTCTGATAGTGAATGTGGGACAATTGAAAGGATGGTGTTGGCCACTACTGTTCTACACTGATGCAATATGTTAAGAACTCAATTGTCCAGTGTCTATTTCTAAAATCTTGCAGAACATCATTCATTTGGTTTACTACAGCTTTCTCTTCTTTGTCTATTAAGTTCCTCTGCACTAACCACAAATGTGCAGCTTAAACATTCTGCAAAAAAGCAAATACTGCATTAAAATTTGTTTCTGCATGTTTACCCAACAAATGTGAATGCTTGGATGAATTGAAATACAGGAATGATCCTTAGGTGCTCAGCTGTGAAACCTACAATTGCTTACATGCTTATTTATAGATCAATATGCAAAAAGTCTGTATAACCCTGAAAATTTGCAGCTTTTTGTTATTGAACATGTATGTACCCTACAGTGGTTTTTTTTTTTATGCTGTATGCTGCCCAGAATCTTTCCAGACTGGAGCTGGTTATAAATTTTATGAAAATACATGGATGCATATATGGAAAGCTAGTCCTTGACTTACAATCAGTCATCTAACAACTGTTCAAAGTTATGACAGACTTCACCAGCGCTACTGATAACTTAGTTCTGGAGTTCCAACCACCATTCCCCCTCCCCATCATATGGTCATATTTTGGGCTCTTTACAACCAGCCAATATCAGTCTCAAGCCATGCTTCAAAAACTGAGGGCAGAAGATTTATAAATGCCTGCCCACAGAATCATCTCAAAGCTCCTGTCATCTTAGCTGTTGAACTTTAAAAGCTGATTCACAGTTAAGAGTGACAGATTGGAACAAAGGGGAACATTCCAGTGTAACCGAAGCAGATATTAGAAAACAATCAACTCCTAACTGATTTTGAGATGCCCTTTCTATTAAGATAGGACTTATACACTGAGCTAAGCATTTGTTTTGTTTTTATTAGGAAATAAAAACTTCAGAAGAGCATATTTAAGAGAAAATCTCTAATAATTTATTGACCTTCAGTTTCACATTGTGAAAAAAATGCAGTTTTACAAAACCTCAAACGTAGTAGCATACAAAAAAACCCACACAGACATTTTACTTCACTTATTTTTGTACGTGAACTGCATCTTCAGTTGCCAGACAAGGGACACTATTCAGTTCTAATCACTCTTATTCAGACAGGTGTCAGGCCTAAAGAAAAGGGGCTACACAATTATACCAGAAGTGGTAGGTTGTCCTTTGTTTAACGTTTCCACAGCAACTGGCCCACAAAATACGAAGAACTTTCTCGTCTTATGCCAAGGTTTTTGTGTGCACTCTTATGTGAACCGCATTTGTCTCAGAAGTGTGGGCTATTTTTTCAGGCTGGAAATCACCAAGTAGCGAATCAAGATTCCCATGCTGATTCAAAGAGTAAGAGCTCAAAATACTCGCCTGCAGGGCTAGAGGCCCACCCTGATTTTCCATTCCCTTCTGCCTATAACCGTGAAGTAAATCCAAGCACTTGAAAGCAAGCTATTGCTTTGAAATGCAACTGCAAAAACTTCAGACACTTTAGGAAATTGGATGGTATTACAAAACAGGTTTACAGTATAAGTTCAACAATTCCATGGAGAAGTACATCGACAGAATTCTGTCATTTCTCACTATGTTTTCACCCTTCTACACATACACACAAAAATAGCAATTCCTATATAAAGTGAATGCAAAAGGACTTATAGTGCTAGCACTTATAATTGCTTTATTTGTATGTATAATGTAAGTTAAGAGATATTTGGAGATAATTTGCAGGCAGGGCTTTATACGAACTTTACACCAGCTTTGTGATAAGTTTTTTTTTAGATTTCCTAATTTGCCTTAAGTTAATGCAGCTGTACTCTGTGGATTAGCTTGCACAGTGGTGTACTGGTTGTCAAATGCCTCACTGAAATGAATATTAATATAACTTCACCCTTGGATATTTAATTTAGAGTTCAGAAGCAGAGTTATTCTTAAATGAAGACAACTGACCAATATTTTCTGGTCAGATTGACCAAACAAATCATACTTCAGTCAACAATGTATGAATCAATAGAAGTTCACAATACAATGTTTATGTGTTTTATAATTCAGACTTCCTTTCAATCCTCTCTGCTACCCATGCTAAGAACCACAACTAGCAATTTGAAAAACTTCACATACATTCATTTCTTACTTAAGATAATACATAAGAAATGCATATATATTGAGAATTTGGGGGGGGGGGGGACCTACGGCAACATGAGAAAGCACTC
>JAOYMU010000274.1:29737789-29755476 GCA_025802295.1 Psammodynastes pulverulentus
AGCTGGCTGGGGAATTCTGGGAGTTGAAGTCCACAAGTCTTAAAGTTGACATGCTTGGACATCCCTGTTCTAGTGGAATGTGCCATTATGGCCTTTGGTCGGGGAAGAGCTAGACGCTCAAATGCTGTCACGATGCAAGCTCTGATCCAGCGCCCCACAGTTGAAGAAGTAACCCTGCTACCAAGGGTAGAGGACTGAAATGAAACAAAAAGGGCTTCCAACTTTCTGAAGGCAGAAGTTTGCTTGACATAAATGCGGAGCGCCCTCCTGACATCTAACAAATGTCATCTTAGTTCCCGATCATGCACCGGTTTTGGGCAGAAATCGGGCAAATTAAGCTCCTGCACCCTATAGAATGAATTCTTTACCTTCGGTAAAAAGGAAGGGTCCAACCTCAAGACCACCCTGCTTGGGTGGAAAATAAAAAGGTCCTTCCTGATCGACAGCGCCGCTAACTCCAAAATTATTTGGGTTGATGTTATGGCTATCAGGAAGGCCACTTTAAAAGTCAGGAAGCACAGAGATGCTTACCTCAAAGGTTCGAAGGGAGCTCCAGTTAATGCCTCCAGAATCTTAGGCAGGTCCCATGTGGAATACCTATGAACCACTGGGGGCTGTAGGTTTGAAGCGCCCTTGAGAAACTTCCGGATAGATGGGTGTTGGGCTGGGAATATCTTAGCACCACAGGCAACCACTGATGACAGAGCAGCTACCTGCCATCAGATGGTGTTGAGGGATAACACCTTGTCTAGCTCCTCTTGTAAAAAGTCCAGGATTTGGGCTATGGTTACAGCTGTTGGTTTCAATACCAACCTGGAACACTAGGAGCAAAAGGTTTTCCAGGTGGCATCATAAACCCTGTTAGTGGAAGACCGCCTGGAAGCCTGAATGGTGTTGATCATCTTGGAAAAAGAAGTTGTCCCTGGCCAGAAGTCTCCGTTCAAGCACCAGACGGTCAACTGGAGCCATTGAGGGTCCGGGTGCACCAATGCCCCCTGGCTGAGGGAGACTCTGTCCGGCAATATCCTCCAAGATCTGGCCACCAGGTCAGCAAATTACGAGCGCCTGGCCAATAAGGCGCAATCAGGACCATGTCTGCCCTTTCCACCAGGAGTTTTCAAATCACCCTCGGAATGAGAGGAAGAAGTGGAAAGGCATAGAGTGCAGGAGGCCACTGACAATGAAGAACGTTGGTCCCTTTCAATCGGGGTCCCACAAACCTCGTGTAGAACTGGGCAAGTTGTGTGTTGGCTCGCGTGGCAAAGAGGTCCACAGCTGGTTGTACGAAGTGCTCCATCAGTTCCTGAAACAGAGATGGGTGAAGGCGCCATTCCCCTTGGTCAATTGTTGTCCTACTTAGGAAGTCTGCTTGAACATTACCTACTCCCGATATATTATGTTCAGCCTTAATGGACAACAAATTTTTCTCTGCCCAGGCAAGGAGAAGACCCGCCTCTGTCATGAGGGCTCTGGAATGGGTGCCTCCTTGCTTGTTTAAATGGACTTTGGTTGCCACATTGTCCGTCAGGATCAACAGGTGATAGCCCAACAACGTATGTTGTAATTGACGGAGGGCCAGATGAACTGTCCTAAGTTCCAGCCAATTGATATTATGGCTGAGGTCATCCTGGGACCATAGCCCCTGCACCATTCTAGACTGGGTATGCCCCCCATCCCAAGAGGCTAGAGTCTGTAGTCACTGTTATTTGGTTGGGCTTCTTAAAAAGGCTCCCTGCTGACAAGGAGGGACTGGGTATGGCCCCCCCCATCATCGCAAGGACCTAATGACCTTGGAGCTCCTGCCTGTTCGCTGGTGAGGGAGAAGGAACCACTGAAGGTCCCTAGCATGTAGGCATGCCCAGGGCACGATGTGACTATAAGAGACCATCTTTCCCAGGAGCTGTGATAAGAGGGCCAGGGAGACATTCCTTTCCTGGGTGACCCGCTTCACCAAACCTTTGAGACTGGTTTGACGCTCCTGGGACAAGAAAACCTTACACGCTATAGGATTAATTAAGACTCCTAGGTGGAACAGCTTGTTAGTAGAGGAGAAATGACTCTTGGCGGAATTAATAGAAAAACGTGCTCCTGAAGTACATGGTTACCTCCAGGTCCAACCTTGCCTGCTGTTGAGAGCAAGACTGGATGAGGATATCAACCAGATAACACTGGAGGCACACGGGTCGGAGTCTAAGATGAGCTGCTATGGTCACCAGCAATTTAGTAAAGGTCCTTGGAGCAGACATCAGGCCAAAGGGCAAGGCTTTGTACTGGAAATGTCTGCCATTGTAGTAAAAATGGAGGAATTGCCTATGAGCCAGCATAATGGGGACATACAGGTAGGCTTCCATCAAATCAATAGAAATGAGGCAGTCATCCTCTCGTGACGCTCTTTTAAGATGGAATGAAGTGACTGCATCTTGAATCACTTGTACACTATCAAGCGATTGAGCCATTTCAGGTCTAGAATCGCTCTATAACCCCCCAAGGTCTTGGGAATAATAAAGAGAATGGAATAAAATCCCATTCCCTGTTGGTCTTGAAGGACTGGCTGGATTGCATGGATGTCCAGCAAATGCTGGATGGCGGTCTCCATAAGGGCCTGCTTGGATTTGTCCCTAGAGATGGAGCATGGGACAAAGGACCTGGGGGGGGAGGTAGAGAGGAACTCTAGGTAGAGGCCTGACCGGACTGTCTCCAGAACCCAGCCATGTGATGTTGATTCCTCCCATCGCCTGCCGAATAAGGCCAGGTGACCCCCAATGGAAGTGGTGATAGGGCAGTTACGAAAGGCACGACCTCCTCCCCCTCAAAAGAGCCACCTGCCTTGAAAAGGCCTACTTCTACCTGCCCGGTCCTGTTGTTGGTCAGGTCGAGTCATGTAAGGCCTTTACTGACGAGAGAAGACTGCCCCTGTATCCGCTGCCCGGTAAGCGGGATGTTGGAAGTATGGTGAGAAACGGGATTCACCAATTTTGGTAGAGGATGTGAGTATCTTTCATTTGTCCTTGGGGTCTGCAAGAACAGATTCCAAGGAGTCACCAAATAGCTTCTCTTCTTTGAAGGGAGCTGAGGCAAGCCGCGACTTGTTTCAAATATCTGCTTGACACTGTCATAGCCAGAGGAGTGGTCGAGATGTGATGGAGGAACCCATGGCTCTGGATGCGAATTTAGCCGCATTGAGAGTGGCGTCCACAGAGAAGTGAATAGCTATCAGTTTATTAAGGTCAGGCATGAAATGTGAAATTTTTCCCAAGAGGCTCCATGGGCATGGTTCTGTGGGCGTCTTGGTGTTCATGTGACTTGGTGGGTGTGTCTTGGTGGGCGTGTCTTGGTGGTCATGTGACTGGATGGGTGGGCGTGGCCATGTTGCCGTCAGCCATGACCCAATGCATTTTAAATCAAAATATGCGGGGTTGTGGGCTCAGGGCAGGGGGCTGCTTGCGGTTGGGAAGGGGGGACAGGGACTGGCTAGTGCTAAGTGCTTACCTTTGTTTCAGGTGAGCAGGAAAGGGTTAACCCAACCGTGTGGCCAGAAGACTATAGATAGGGCGTGGGCATGGCACTGGTGGGACCGAGTGACTGGTGACTGGGTCCAGGAGGTGGGCGTGGGGCATGGGTTTATATGGGCTCCGAGAACTCATTCACATGGGTCCTAGTACCTCTCGGGAGGTCTCCGGAGGTACTAAGATTTCACCACTGCATCTCACGGGGAAAAAAAAAACTACTCCAGAACTTGAGTGCAGGTACTCCTATACTTAAAATCAATCATTATAAGTATCAGCCTACATGAAAAAAGAGTTCAAAATTTTTGACAGTTGCTCCCCCCCATGTCCATGTGAGTTTACTTTGGATGCTTGGCAACATGACATTATCTCATCTACAGCTGTTTGAGGCATCCCTCAATTATATGACTGTGTTTTACAATGATTTAACTGAAAAACCACAACTTAGCAATAATGGGTTAGTTTAATAGCCACAGTATTTACTTAACAACTGCTGCAAAAAAAAAAGGTTGGATTTGTGTTGGGTACATGACTGATATACAGCTATACAACCACACAACCATTCTCCAGAAATGAAAGTCAGTGTATGTTCTTTTAAATATGAACTAGAGTATCAGGTTAACCTATTTTGCAATGATAATCTCAGACTTTTGTGGCTGGTTTGTCAAATCTTTAGGAACTTCCATCCTATCTTAGTCTCTTGAAGTGTGGGTGGTCTATCACAGGAGGTTTCTATTCCAATATTGGATGAGATTCAGCCAATTCACATTTCAACTTTTGTTCACACATGATAATAAATGGAGGAAAATCAACTACAAAAGTTTCAAATTATCTACTAAATTTCCCCCAATCTTGTAATTTAATCTGTGTTATTTTGATATTTTTCTCTGAAATTTATCTTTTTGTATAGAAACCACTATATTGTAATTCCAGGAGATATCAATTTTCATATAAAATTTCAAAGGTTTATCCACTTTTTAAAATAAATTTATAAATCTTCATTTAGGCTATAAAACAAAGTTTTATCCCCTGTAGATTAACTTCCACCCAGACATATCTGCCGGCGGTATAATTTGTAGATGTAGTTGAGGATTTATATACAAAACAACCCTATTATTTTCCTTCAGATTTGCTGAAATAATTCATTTCCCAAACATACAACAACAATCTTTATTACAGTCATAGATCAGCACAAAATTTAAATATTAAAATAAATACATTCTCTAAAACTTTTGGAAAAGAACTAAGCAAAGTAGTAATATAAATAAGGATCTTTAATTCTTTAAGTATTTTTTTTCCCTTATTATCATGGCAGCAGCATAAAATTTTGCTACTGCACAAGTGGTGGATGGATTTGAATCCTGAAGGAGATAGTTCATATAGAAATTATCTTCTCCAGGATGAACCTGGAATATATTTAAATTATCAGCAGATTGATAAAATTTTGATTGGACCAGAGAACAAATTTATCTCTAAAATGTATAAATATTTACTGGAAATAGAATTTAAGGAGGAGGTGGTCAAGGGAAATATGATTGCTTGGGCTAGGAATATCGGACGCAATATCTCATTGGAAGAATGGGAGCAGATCTGGAATAGGAACCTTAAGATAACGAGATCAGTAGCATTTAAAGAAAACACCTACAAGATGTTCTATAGGTGGTATATTCCACCAACAACATTAGCAAAAATGAATCCCAACTTGAGTTCGGCATGTTGGCATTGTGGGGAATCCCCAGGTACTTTCTTCCACATATGGTGGACATGCAAAGTATCCCAGAAGTTTTGGATCAAGATATGGAAGTGGTCGCAAGAAATATTGGAGGACACGATCGATTTCAATCCTGAATTGTTTTTATTAGGAATTACTAAAGGGAATATGAGCAAAAAATCAAGATATATATTGATACATCTGATCACCGCGGCTAGAATTGCCTTTGCCCAGGTATGGAAGCAGCCCACCACCCCATCTGAGGAATTGGTAATTCAAAAATTATTATTATGTGCTGAAATGAGCAAGATCTCAATGGATTTGGAAGATAAAAAGGAATCTGAATATTATAAGAGTTGGAATGGACTATATAAATGGTTAGAGAAAAAAGCTTAAGTTTACTCAATAATTGAACTTTAGAATTGTTAAATAACTGTATATAAACTGATGTAATCACAATATCATAAATATTAGAAGACAATTTGAATGTGTATTAAGTATATCGCTTTAACGGAACTGTCACATGAAATATCGTGCAGATTAATTTTTCATTGTGTGTTATTTTGTGCTTTTATTGTTGTTGTGTTTTGTTCGTTTTATATGATTTTCTTCTTTGAAATCTAATAAAGACATTTAAAAAAAAATAAAAATAAAATGTATGCTGATTTCATTGTTGCCTCTCGTCTTCCATAGTTCTGCTATTCTTATATCATTCTTCTCCCTGCTATCACTCGAAAGCTTCGTGATGAACAGACAAGGTTTTTAAAATACTTGCAAGAATGGTAAAACAGAGAGCTCTCAGAGAAATTAGAGAGCCCACGATGAACAAATTCCAGAAACTTATCTATTATTCATTGTTGCTCTGCTGAGTACTTCTTTAGAAAGGGGCTGTTATATCCAACATGATTTTTCACACTTTTTTATACTGTAGTCTTGTAAGTGTGATATATATATCTGAGAGTTAAGAAATTCAGAAGTGCCATTTGTATTTTTTCAACAAAAATGTAAAAATGAAAATCTGAACTTTTTTTGCACATTAATCAACAAACAAAAATAACTCCTTCTCTCTCATTCTTTGAGAAAAGAAAAAGTTTACAATGAAACCCTGAAATTCAATTTTCTGCAATGAACCTTGGAGCAAATTTACAGTGGTCAAGTTAACAAATCATATTATATGTATTGAGAACAAGTAACATTAGATTAATTTTCAAATTATTTGGCAATGTTTCTGGGCTCAGACATAGGCAAAGGCTATATTATAAAATCCATCACATTTGAATGTATTACATATAGTACAGGATTTGTAGCACTTCAATAAAATCTACTGAGTTTAATATAATTTATTTCTAACATGTATATACATGAGTTGTTCAGTCTTGAAACACTGTACTGTGAATGTACAGGTAGTCCTTGACTTACAACATTTCATTTAGTGACATTCAAAGTTACAATGGTGCTGAAAAAAGTGAATTATGACTGTTTTTCACACTTACAACCTTTGCAGCATCTCCATGGTTACGTGATCCAAATTCAGATGCTTGGCAACTTACTCTTATTTATGATGGTTACAATGTCCAGGAGTCCTGTGTTCAATTTTTGTGACCTTCTGACAAGCGAAGTCAATGGGGAAGTCAAATTCACTTAACAACTGTTATACTAATTTCTACTAATTAATAATATACTGCAGTTGATTCACTTAACAAGTGACAAGAAATGTTGTAAAATGGGGCAAAACTCACTTAACTCACTTAACTTGCTTAGCAAAAGAAAATTTGGGCTGAAAGTTGTCATAAACTGAGGACTAAAATATCAGCTTGGATCTTAGCTAATATCTTTTTCTATATAGCAACAACAATATTCTTTACTGCCATCTTGAAATGAGTGGAAAGCCTGTCAACATACAGAGTACTGCTCAACAGCCTACCCTTGCTATGATTAACCAGGAGGCTAGTCCTGCATACAGTTGACTTGTGTAATAATTAGTTTCAGGACAGTAAATGGAGGGTTCCTTTCACCTCCATTTTTTTTCTACTTCTCACTTGTTCCTTGAAATTAGGCAATCCCTGCCATGTGAGTCGGATTTGATAATCTGCTTTGAAAAAAGTGATAACCATAGGAAGTCATATGATTAGAAACTTCATTCAATGATTTCAAACATTCTTGTAGGCTCCTTGGCCCTATTGCCGAAGGCAGGAGGTGAGAGTAAAGTGCCTTTGTTTTTCAATCTGAGGAAACCTGGTCCATGTCCCTGTCTGTCTTCCATCTCACTCCCCTCTCACTTTGTTCATTTGTAAAAAGTGTGAGAGGATGTGAGGTGAAATTGCTTAAGCAATAGCAATAGCACTTAGACTTATATACTGCTTCATACTGCTTTTACAGCCCTGTCTAAGCAGTTTACAGAGTCAGAATATTGCCACATACAAGTTGGGCCCTTATTTTACCCACCTCAAAAGGGTGGAAAGCTGAGTCAATCTTGAGCCTGGTAAGATTCATCTGCCAAATTGCAGGGAGCCAGCAGTCACCAGAAGTAGCCTGCAGTACAGCATTCTAACCATTGCACCACCATGGTTCATACGGAGGTTATAGCATATGAGGAGTCATGGAGGCTGAAGTGATCAAAAACAAAATGATTCATCTTAAGGTTTCTCCTGTTTTCTGGCACTATATAGTATTATATGTACAAATATAGTATTTTTCTTTCTCTCCCAAGTTGATGCTTAGCAATATCAATGTTCCTGGAGTGATATACTGAATGTCTCCTGAGATTCCCCTGAATATAAACTTTGCTTCAGAAAACTACAAAATAATCAGCTTCAAAATAATCTAGGGGTATCCTAGGCATGAAGTGCTCTCTTTATTTCCAGAATATTCAATAGCATTTGGTATGTAACCTCTCCAGCACATTTCTAATCTTTTCATCTAATAATTGCTTTGAAAATATACTTCAAGATAGCAAAATTGCCCCATCTGAGTGATCTGCTATCATTAATACTGCAATACTGCATTTCAAAGTGAGATTCAAGGTTGGAATACCATGGCTTCAATTCTGTTGTAAAATTATAATGATTGAAACACCGTGAGGCACCTAAGTGATGGTTAGAAAGGTTATTTAGTCAATCTGATTTTCCGTTTGCTTTTAGGAGCTAGTGACATTATTGCAAAACACAAGTAGTTGCTTCAGGTAGCAGATGCCAGTTGGTGGCAATAAGATGCTAAAAATATGAGAATGGGACTGCTATGTACTTTCACATTCTTGTCGACTTAATATACAATGGAAGAAGCGGTGTCATTCCTAGTTTTCCATCTGTGCAATCTTACCTGATTTCTGTAAATGAGGGAAGAACCATTTACAGCTATATGTGTCAGTCCAACAAAAAAGAAGACAAAAAATAAATAATAAGGATAGAATAGAATAGAATAACAGAGTTGGAAAGGACCTTGGAGGTCATCTAGTCTAACTCCCTGCTTAGGCAGGAAACCTAAGGTGTGTTTTTTAATAGATTTAGTAGAAATCTATTAAAGTTTAATTTTAATAATTCTAGTAGAAACATTGATTTTTCCAGCTGGAGCCATATAAACTGATCTTTAGTTTGACATAGAATGCATTCATAGACCTACATTTGTAATTTTAAGCACTGTTCCATTAGTTGGGATCTTTATGCACAACCCTATCAAATAATCATTTGGGGGAAATAACAGAATTGGAAGAGAACTTGAAGTCTTCTAATCCAAGCAGGAGACCTTATACCATTTTGGATAAATGGATATCCAATTTCTTCTTAAAAATCTCCAGTGATGGAGCATCCACAACTTCTGAAAGCAAGCCTCTCCATTGGTTAATTGTTCTCACTGTCAGGAAATTTCTTCTTAGTTCTAGGTTGCTTATTTCCTTGATTAGTTTCCATCCATTCCATCTTTGTCCTGCCTTCAGGTGCTTTGGAGAATACCTTGACTCCCACTTCTTTGTGGCAGTCCCTTAGATATTGGAACACTGCTATCATGTCACCCCTGGTCTTTCTTTTTCTCAAACTAGACATACCCAATTCCAGCAACCATTCTTTATATGTCTCAGCCTCCAGTCCCGTAATCATCTTTGTTGCTCTTCTCTGCACTCTTTCTAGAGACACAACACCTTTTTATATCATGACGTCCAAAACTGGATGCAATATTCCAAGTGTGGCCTTACCAAGGCATTATAAAGTGGTATTAACACTATACTTCTATCCCTCTGTGCAGTCTAGAACTGTGTTGGCTTTTTTGGCAGCTGCAGCACACTGCTGGCTCATATTTAAATGATTGTCCATTAGGACTCCAAGATCCTCTCACAGTTACTACTATTGAGCAATGTATCACATATACTGTACCTGTGCATTTTCTTACCTAAATGTAGAACCTTACTTTTTTCACCATTGAATTTCATTTTGTTAGATAGCGTCCAATGTTAAAGTCTGTCAAGATCCTTCTGTATCTTAAGCCTATCTTAGAGCCTTGGTGGCGCAGAGGCTAGAGTGCAGTAATTGCAGGCTTCTGCTTACAGCCAGCTGCCTGTAATTTGGCAGATCGAATCTCACCAGCCTCAAGGTTGATTCAGCCTTCCGTCCTTCTGAGGTGGGTGAAATGAGGACCCAGATTGTGGAGGTGTTATGCTGATTCTGTAAACCGCTTAGAGAGGGCTGTAAAAGCACTATAAAGCAGTATATAAATCTAAGTGCTATTGCTATTGCTATAAGCTCTCCTACATGTGAAGTGCCTGTTTCACAAAAAATACGTAGCTCTGAAGTAACATTTTAGTACAGGTTGGGCTTATTTAACGGCTGTTGTGACAATTTTAACTTGTGATGGTGCTGAAAAAGTAACTTTACGACCATGTGGTTAATATTTGGGCACTTTGAAACCAGTGGTCATTTGCAATCATTGCAGCACCCCCCACGGTTGCATTATTGTCACTTGCATATTTCATAACTGGCTTCTGACAAACAGAATCAATGGTTTAGCTGGTGATAAAAACACAAGTCGCAGTCGCATGATTGTCACAACTGTGGGTGGTTTGCTTAACAACTGTGGCAAAAGTGATATTGTAAGTCCATCACTTTCATGTGATGTTTTGCTTAGTGATTGCATCACTTAGCAATGGAAATAGCCACTCCAATAGTGGTCACTGTTTGTGCTCTTTTCTATATAAATGTACTGTGTTAATTCCAGTTTTGGTTTAGAGGTGATATGGAACTTTTGGATTTACTTGTGAAATTCTGTGTTCTTTTGTTACTGATTTGGTAAAAGTGAGACCTCTGTTGCACTTCCTATTGGTTAAAAGCAGTCAGAGAAAGACTGGATATTTCCCAGAATGTTTTTAATGTGGATGCTAGGGATAATTCTGGAGTTTTTTGTGCCATGACTGTTTAAAGGAATTGCTTCTGAAGAACGAGAAGCTTTCCTCAAAATGATCAAAGGAGCATCACCCCACCCCTTTGTATGCAATGCCATGTTGCCTCTAGAAAGGTGCTAGGACTTGTAGCACAACATTAATTTCCTTAATCTGACATCCTTTCCTCCCCTTCCCCCTAAGGCCTTCAGATATTTTGCACCTCAGCTTCCCTCAGAAGAACCAGGGTGGGTAAAGGCAAGGAATCTGGATAATTTAACCCAAAAATATCAAGATAGCCAAATGTCTTATCCTGAGTAGGCATTCACTTGTTAAATGTTTTATGAACATAAGGACTTTATGTAGCATAACATAGGTGATTATTAGTAAAATGTGTTCTTTGGTTTTTCACTCTTTTTTCATAGGTTGTATATGTAACCGCTACATTTCCATATGTCATGTTGTTGATTCTACTGATTCGAGGAGTAACGTTACCTGGGGCTGCTGAAGGAATAAAATTCTACTTATATCCTGACCTATCTCGTCTTTCTGACCCACAGGTAAGAACTTCTAACAAAAACTTAATAAACACTTTGTTCATTTTTCTGTCCTGTGTTTTTCCTCCGATTCTTAACTATAAATATCCACACTTTCCATTACACGCTGAAAGAAAAGAAACACAGCAGTGGGGCTCAGTTTTTCTAAATAATCTATGCCATAGATTACATACATTTGCACAATGTGCGATCAAATTTGTAGCAAAATCTGAATAACTTTTCTCTCAAACTCAGCCTGTGGTAAAAATGGTACCTGTAGCAAACCAATAAAGTTTGTATCATAAATAAAACTCATGTATGGCTTTGCATTTTAAATTATAAGCTGTCATATCATTCTATAAGAAGAATGAAACTGATGAAGAGATATTGCTTGTGAACAGAAATGATTCAGACCCTAACCTTAAGCACATTCCAAAACGATTCTGATCTGTTTTTTTTCCTTTGGCATTCAAAAACCAACTTAGGAAAATACAGGTGCTTATACAAGGTTACATGCATTTTATTACTTAGTTTTACAGCAGAGATCAACATGTGTACTGCACTTGGAGGATAAATAGAACATAGAATAACAGAGTTGGAAGGGACCTTGGAGGTCATCTAGTCCAACCCCCTACTCGAGCAGGAGAGTCTATTAGCCTCTACTAGGATTGAACTCACAGCCTCCTGATTGATAGAGCTTCACCTCTAGGCCATGCAATATCATTGGTCATTTAAAGTTCCTTTTTCAGAAATGACAAACTCATCTGTCCTGCTGTACAGTAGGTTTTCAGGTACAAAGGCTGTGTGCTTATTCACAGGACTTTGCATCCTATGTAGATAAATTAAGTTCTCCCTTTTCAAAATGACCAGTCACTTCTGACTTCAAAACTGAGAAAAGGAAAGATGCTTTGGGTTTAGTCACAAGGGAGAGGATTTGGGAGGAATATAGCAAAATTTATTCTAACGCTCTAACAGCAGTCTCAGTTTGGATAACTGTATTGATTGTATGGCCCTGCCATGCTAAACCAAGCACTTTTAATTTAAAAAAGTGATAAAGGTCTGAATCTGAAATAATAGAAAGACCAAAGGTGTTTTACAAATCATAATGTTTCTCTCTCAGTCCAGTCTAGGATTATTATGGGAATAAAACTCAGGAAAACCCACTTGCATTCTTCAGAGAAAAGGCAAAGTTGAACTTCAAGAGATAAATAATAAATAAATATTCTGAGACAATGTTTTGAATGTTCTGAATATCATGTTTTCATTCACACTGTAAAATATAATATTGTAAAATGTAACGTGAATTCATTAATCAAAACTACTTGTCAAACATAGGCTGCTATTTAGTAGCTTTGCTTTGCACAATTAAATATAAATATTTCAGATGCTTTAAAAGTTTAGAAGCAGTCTGGAGTAATTGCTATTTTTTTTATTAGTTTGAATTTTTTTTGTAGAGGTGTGTGAAAACTAATTTTATATGTTTTTACTTCTAAAGTTTTACTGTTAAGTTTAAAGTGGTGATTTTATTGTTTAATTGATATTTTTATTTTAAAGACAATCTATGTTTTTTAAATACAGTAAAACCCCTGAAAGTTGACCACCCAAGGGACTGAACGAAAGTGGTCAACATACAGAACAACTGTTCTGAAATGTACACGTGTTACATTTTATTGTATAGCTTTTATTAGAGAATGTCATACAGAAACACACATAGTGAAAACAGAAAAATCATTCGTACAATACTGTATCATACAAAATTAATACATTTATGTATGTATTCTTTTCTCATAGTTTGATCATTCTTTCTCAAAAAAGAGAGTCAATTTTAGTCTATTTTTTATTCTTTTTATGAGAAAAGGAGAAAGAACTCTCAATGCTGGTTATATTGCTCAGCATACCTGGGCCTTTTTGCACAGCAAATGAGTTTAACTATATTATCAAATGACTGACATTTTTATCTTTCAGAATATCTGCAATTTCTGTCTCCTCCTCACTTAATTCAGTTAGGTTAGGGTTAGGGTTAAGGTTAGGGTTAGGAGTTTGCTTCTTCAGAGGGACCATAGATTTGCATTTTAGCATTGACCCCTGCAAAAGCTGGGCTTGGTAGTGCAATTTGCATGTTTTGATTATGCCTTGGTTGAGAGGTTGAATTTTTGTAGTGTTTGTTTGGAGGCAAAAAAAATCAGTTTCATGTTTGTAAGATGATTCACTTGGGGATGACTAAGACAATTGTCCACTGCAAGGAGAATTCTTCTTCATCTCTGCGTCATTTCTGTGTCATCCTATATCTGTCTGCTGGTAAAGTTCTTGTATTGCAAGGCTGTATGAGAGTCTCAAGGGTGTTTACCTCAACGTTCAGCTCAGCCTCAGTTAGGAATCTTACAGTTACAGAAAAAAAACCCCACACATACATAAAATGACAATTAACCAAATGCAGTTCCTAATGGTTGCTTACAGAATGGATAAGTCCTGCTTATAACTTAAAAAAATATTTGGGGACAATAAATCAATCTTCTTAATAGCATACACCAATTAAGGAAAAGGTAATATTTATATAATGTTTATTTATATAATGTTCCATTTTGTTGTCTCAGTAAAAAGTCTTTCAGTTTTGTGACTTTGATTCCTTTAATTTTTTCAAACTATGAAACATTTCCTTCCAAAATTGAAAGGCAATGTACTGCCCTAATATAGAACTCTAATAGGCTTTTGCACATATACCTTTAAAAAATGATGTAATTCTGAATTTATTTCACGATATATAAGTAGATTCAGATTAACAGAGTTGGAAGATCATCTAGATCTTGTAGATCATCTAGTCAACCACCAGAGTAGGAGACTCTACACCATTTCTGACAGTCCAATCTATTCTTGAAAGCATCCAGTGATGAAGCCCCCACAATTTCCAAAGGCAAGTTGTTCCATTGGTTGATTGTTCTTACTGTCAGAATATTTCTCCTTATTTCTAGGTTGAATCTCTTCTTGATCAGTTTCCATTCATTATTCCCTGTCTGGCCTTCAAGTGCCTTGGAAAATAGCTTGACACTCCCCTCCTCTCTGTGGCAGCCCCTCAAATATTGGAAGACTGCTATTATGTCTCCCCTGGTCCTTCTCTTCACTAGATTAGCCGTGCCCAGTTCCTATAACCATTCTTCATATATTTTAGTCTCCAGTCCCTTAATCATCCTGGTTGCTCTTCTTTGCACTTTTTATACTTAATATCCCTTAAGTTTTCTGAACTTAGCGTTCTTAAATATGTTGAATGTATCTGTTTTATAGCTCTTGAGATTTGAAATACCCAACTTACAATAGCAATTGGGACCAGGATTTCCATCACTAACTGATGCAATCATAAAACACAACATAAAACATCATCTGCCAATGGCAACCCCTGTAGTCCCAGTTGCTGTCATTAACTGAATCTGACAACTGTTAGGCAAAGCAACTTCCTGCAGCTGAAGTCAGTGGGGAAGCCAGCAGGAAGTTACAAGTCCCACACTCACAAGCAGGTAAAGTGACTGCTGCTGAGTGAGGAATGGTATGTGGAGGTGTAGGAGATGATTGAGTAGGATGTATAAGAGTGCGAGGGGATGCACAAGTGCTGCACGGACCAGGGAGAATGTGTGAGGATGTGAAAGATGTACTGCATGTGTCAAGAATGGCACTTGGATATGCAAAGGGGTGCACAAGAACTGCCTCATGGTTTGGGAGGGTACATGGGGTGGCACAAATTGGTGAGGATGCACAAGAGGTGCTACGTGGGTCATGGAGTGGGTGCAGGGGTAGATGCATTGTGGGGAAGATACCCAGAGTTATGTGAGAGATGTTGAGTGAGTTGAAGAAGGTGTGTGTGTGTGTGTGTGTGTGTGTGTGTGTGTGTGTGTGTGTGATAATCAGCATCCGGATCAACTGTTCTGTGGGAAGAATTCTACTTACAGAATTATCAGTGTAGCAGTTAAATACAATACTATTTATTGTATGCTTAATAGAATATGAACCAGACACTTGTCAAGAGCTCAGCTGTTGGAGGAAATGGTCCCAGGTACAAATACAGCAGAGGTATTATAGCTCAAACCCATTGGTTTGAGCCTCTGACTCTGGAATTCTTTTTTTCTGTTGTATGGCTACTGGCCTAAGACAGCAAAAATGTTGTGTATGCTCACACAGATAGGAAGTTAAGACTACAATGTCTCCTTTTTGCACCCACTTCTGATAATTCTTTTATATTGTTTTCAACAAGGACAGTTGATATATCAGGGAACGATGTTATTACTCTATACCTACATGAGTTGGTTTTATGTGAATTCCTTTGATGGAATATGAGGTGTTTGTCACAACTAACAATAAGTAAATAATAATTTAATATTTGCACCAAATATTCTTCTATAAAAAAGTATTTCTTGGTTCAGAGATTAGCCATCTTTTCCTCCGAGCAAGCTGATTCCCCTTCCCCAATGTTTTGTTTTACTTTTTCATCTTTCACCCTACTTCTATGACTGCTGAGAATGCTTATTCCTTATTGGCCAATTTTGGTGATTTCTGAGGAAAGAAATCCACGAAAAACCTACACTCCCATCCATGTGAAGATTCATAAAGCATCTTTGGAAGGGATGGGCTCTCCATGGGAATTGGTTTCAGCCATTACATTTGGTCCACGTATTGCCATACAGATTATGATTCAGATTCCTCTGTGATGTCTTCTGAAGTTTATATTGCAGTGGTTCTATGTGCACTGGGATGACTACTTTGTGAATTTTTGTTAGGGAATATGACCCATAGCCAAGTTGTATTTCATCATGTAAAATTTGCTCTGGTTCTTTGTATCCCACAATCAGGAAAAGGCTCATCTGAAAGATTCTGATGGGCTACTTTGTTCATCTTCAGGCCATTACGTGGCATGCTTTAGTAATATTTGCAGCATGACCAGTTGATTTAATATGAAACTCTAGCTTAGATATGATCTTCTCAAATTGATTAAGAACAAGATTTAGAAAATCGTTAGAACTGACAGAACTCAATTTAATGGACCTCCCCTTTGTCTTTTGCAGTGATTCTAAATGAAGAAACAATTTTTAAAAAGCGAACTATATGATCAGCATGCTGCCTGTGTTCATTTCCCATTTGATGTTATGATTGTGTGAATAACAACATCGTTATTCATACAGAATCTTGTTCATAAATCTGTATGTCTGAAGACAAAACAGTAATTTAAACTTGGCTGCTTTTAACTGTGAAGGATCCCATAGGGCGAGTCCATAAATCCTGTTAAAAGGTATCTCTACTCAGCAATAACAAGACACTTGGATGTGAAATACAGTTGTTTCTGTTCACAGGTCACCTCTTCATGAAAGCCGTGTGTGATAGCACTTTCAGCTGAGCAACATGCTGTTAGTTTGCTTCCAATTTTACACGTTGCTCGTAGATGTTTGTTGTTGGTTCTTGGAGTCATTTTATTATTATGACATTTCACAGATAGCATAGAGCTATGATTTAAAGTTTTGAAAGGGAAACTAAAGTTTTAGAAAGCTATTTATTCTATTACTTGCAAATCTTTCTTATGAATGTTTTTGGACTTACGTAAAGGATAGATTTGTATAGCAATGTATTCTCATATGCTATAAGGCTCTTCACTGAAATGTAATTATGGCAATGATTTACAATGCTTTTTCATGTTGTACTGCTTTTGCTGATGGACATTAGTTGCTAAAGTATGGAAGTAGAACCCCAGTCAGCTGAGTCAGTGACTTTATTTCTGATGTACATATGTATATGTGACTGCTCAGAATGAATCCTCATTGATTTCTGTTTCTGTTAAAGTATAGGATTATGACATCTGTAACATTATGTTGGAATTACTTTGGGAGATAGGAGGAAGAGCTGCAGACTAGATGACAGTCAGATAAAAGGCAGTTGAGTCCACAGAAAAAATGGGGGTGGTGGCCAATATCACAGCAAGATCCCTCCCTAGTTTCTTGGACTGTAAAAGCCAGTGGGAAGAGATTTACTTTCAGATTTGCAAGCTTCTGTTTATAGATGCTTACAAGCTTGCTTATTTATTTATTTATTTATTTATTTATTTATTTATTTATTTATTTATTTATTTATTTATTTATTAGAATTTGTCAAACAAAAAATGAGAACAAGAATAAAAGAATAAAAACACAATGACAGGGACGATAGGCACGTTAGTGCACTTATATAGTAATGTACATGTTAGTACATTATATACTAATGTATGGTTATAATAAGCTTAGAGCTAGGACAGCTTCCGCGACATCTGGATGAAGCTGTCTATCTAGATTCGTTCCAGTCCGGCTTCCGACCTGGATACAGCACAGAGACGGCATTGGTCGCGTTGGTTGATGATCTCTGGAGGGCAAGGGACAGAGGATGTTCCTCTGTCCTAGTCCTGTTAGACCTCTCGGCGGCTTTTGATACCATTGACCATGGTATCCTGCTGCACCGATTGGAGGGGTTGGGAGTGGGGGGCACTGTGTTGCGGTGGTTCTCCTCCTACCTCTCCGACCGGTCGCAGTCTGTGTTGGCAGGGGGGCAGAGATCGACCTCGAGGC
>JAOYMU010000274.1:29884049-29894055 GCA_025802295.1 Psammodynastes pulverulentus
ATCAAGTTTGGAGTGGTTAACATTAAGTTTATATCTGTTATGAGCTCTTGTAAAGTTACAGTTGAAGATGAAAAAGTCATTGACTGATAAAACATTGTAGCAGATAATTAATTTTAAAAGCTAATAAATCTGAACAACATTTAAAAGAGGGAACATCAATTAGATTAAAATATAAAATAACTATGTAAGTTAACAAAATACAGAATCCATGTTATTTGCCCCTCAGTTACTAGACCTGAGAAAAATGTCAGAAAAAGGAGGAATCAACGTTTTATCTGCAGGCACCCATCACAGAATTCAAGATATAGCTTGTTACACCTTCCTCCCAAAACATGTCAGACTATTCCCTTTATGCCAGAGCATGGTATCTTTTGTGACTTATCAGTAGTAAGACATCAGTTTAAAACTTTAGCCTTTATAGTCAACACAGATAGGACTTTAAAAAATGTGTACTATGGTGTGCATCCAAACTAAATTTTTACTATCACTGCTTAGGAAAACACAAGCCTGTGCAATTACTCAAATCATATCCAAATCAAATTATAAAATACAGTTGGAATTATGTGTATTGGCTTTCCTTGCAATTGTATGTATTATTTCAAACCTGTACACAGAAATATGTATGTATACATCAGAGAAAGTAAGACATGGAAAGAAGTTAAATATTTTTAGTTCTTTGAGGTAAAGCAGACCAAGAAACAAAGATAGGAATGCTCATTATTGCTGTAAGATTGAAAGACAGATTGTCCAATTTTCCTTCTTCCCCATCATAAGACACAACACAAAATCATTGTGGAATGATTTCAAGGATTTTTGTCTCAATTTCTTTTTCAGGACTGTGTAATTTTTTTCTTAAAGACCTTCCTTAATGGCTTATTCCTTTCTTCTCTATCTTCAAGGTGAACTCTACATTCTTCCAAGATACAGATAGAGTTACAGATAGACAAGCTATAGATAGATTGAGATGCTAGCCAGAGAGATAGAGTCAAAGTTATATTTTTCTTTCACCACAATCATTGCTAGAATAAGATGTTGGGGGGGAGGAATCTGTCATCCCAAGAAGCTGCCAGCTAGTATTGAGAGTTAAGAAAGCTCAAGGGCCAATGATTCTGTGCAGTAGACAGCTTGACTGAAGTATCCTAATACATTTCCAACAAGAGTTTCTCTGAATCTGTCAAAACCTGAATGATGTTTTGATTTCATTATTAAGGATAAAAGTATTTCCAGCTGAAGGCTTTTGAAATCGTTTGTAGTGGGTATCTGGATTGCACCAAACCTATTTTGTTCATTATTTAAATAACTCTTTAGGAAAGTTTGTTTCCTTTTTAGTACCAGGCATTCTTGTTAGACATGAAAAAATTGATATGGTGGAGAAGCTGCTATGTAGAGATAGTTGCACCTGCCATGTTGCAGCCATGTGTGTAGCAGCCTTCAGTCTTTTTCAACAAGTTTTTTGAAGTGTAGAATGGCAGCCATCCATTTTACAAGACACTTTAATTGAGTGGCAATATAAATGCTTAAAGATCAGGACACAACATGCACACAAGGGAAGAATGGGAACATAATAATTAACCCCCTTTTATAAAGCATTTTTGAAATGCAGGACACTGTAGGACAAACTTTCCAATGAACAACTTGATCCACAACCCAGTTCTTTCAAAAAGCCTGGATTTAAACCAAATGTGTTCCAGTATCTTGCATAAGAATTAGCTTAATTTTGAATTCTTGAGCTTACCTGGTTAGTGGGTAAGATTGTATATGAGTGAGAATAATTTCTCTTCATCTACATTTTGACTGGAGCCACTATGCAAAAATTTAGATGTATAATTTCAAAAGGCTAAACTGTCACTTGAGTACCTCATTTCAACATGAAGATAATGTGAGACAGGAGACTGACAATAAGGGCTGCAAAATGTAATTGAGACTGGAGGCAAAACTTAATTACCTAACTTGGAATTGGACCAAGGCATCAGTGATTAATACTCCACTCATATGGGAACTACTACTGAGGTCTTCAATAACTATACCACACACAAACAGAACCTACTGGCAAAGTGCAGGGATATTAGTTTTTAGAATGCTCTCAGAGGACAATTAAAGTATTGATTGGTAAACAACTACAACCACCTCTTTGAGTCAGTTGGCCTTCCATATAAGTATTGTAGCAAATTGAAATTCTGCTTAATGAATGAAATAACTAATGCATGATGGCTGACATCTCTATGAATATATTCAATACTAGCCATAAACATTGTTAAAGAATAACTATAAAATTCTGTTAATGCAGATTATAAATATTATACTATTTAGGTGCCCCTGAATTTCCAAAGCCTTTTTTCTCACATATACATTAGTAATTAAGCCATGTTGAACACCAACACCGAGAAAGATGAGGGGCTGTGGTGGCTAACGTGGTAAGACACTGGGCCTGTGCACCACTGAGGTCGGCAGCTCGGCTGTTCAATTCCCATGAGCAAATAAACCATGGAAGGGACAAGAAAGAAGCCTCCCCTGTTTGCCTACTGGCATTCAGGCATCCAGTGAGTAAAGATAACACCACCCGAAAAAAATTCCTTTCACAGAGGCAGCCAGACACCTCAATAATCCCTGGCTAACATATGCCACAGGCTAAATAAATAAAAACCGATAAAGATATCTGTAGTTTGAAAGCTAATTATATTTAAATATAAATAAACATTTTAAACTTATTTTGACTTTTCGTTTGACTAGAGAGCACAATGTTGTGATGGAACTTACAATGTTCTGCACGTTTAAAACAAACATATGCCATCCAACCTTTAATAAAGCTCTCTCTCTCATTTCTAGCAACTCAGCTATTGAAAGTAATTTTGTTGTGAGGATGTTGAAACTTTTTGTCTTGCATTAGAATCCTGAGACACATTCTTAAACCTACTTTGAGGGAATATAGATAAGATTTATGTATGAATTATCTTCATATAGTAGAGTTGAAGTAGGCTTGCAAAAAAACGGTGAAATTCTGGTTTGGATAAGACTTGCACCAGTGATTTTACATAAGTTAAAAAGAATGGGTACCAGAATTTAGTTCTATTTCTGAATAAGTTTAAGATCATGATATTGTTTTCATGAAGGATAACACAGTTAATGGAAAGACCAAACACTTTCTCTTATTCAGCTTATTCAGTTCTGCTAAGATTAACTCCATTCCAATGGCTTAATTTTTTTTTGTTTAAAATAAATTTGGTATTCTCATTGCAAAATGGTACAATTAGTATTGTTTTGAAGGCATACATCCAATGGTAGGAAGCAGAGGTGGTATTCGACCGGTTCGCACTGGTTTGGCTGAACCGGTAGCGGCAAAAACTGCCTCTCGGGCAAACCGGTAGAAAAATTATGGCTACCGGTTTGGCCAACCGGTAGCTCAAACCCATCCCCCGCATGCGTGCGCTTTCCCCTCCTTTCCATGCATGCATACACCTACTGGCACGTGCCTACTGCGCATGTGCGTGCCGATCATCTGAGAGGACTCTTTGATCCTCTCAGCTGATCTGCACACATTTTTTAGCTACTGGTTTGGCTGAGAGCTAAGAAAGTGCTGGTTCGACTGAACTGGTAGCTGGAAAACATGCGCAGATCATCGGAGAGGGTCAGGGAGGCAACCGGCACTTTTTTGAGCTAAAAAACTGCTGGTTCAGCCGAACCAGTAGCTGAAAAATGTGTGCCAATCAGCTGAAAGGATCAAAGAGTCCTTTCAGATGATCAGCGCGTGCATGTGCATAATCAGCATCCAATGGCAACACCAAGAGGAAACCACCACTGGTAGGAAGAAACAAGTATTCTCATGGAATAGAGCATGGAAATATTTAACCTCTATCTGAGGGAACAAGTATGCAAAACCTTTAGTGAGATAAAATATTAAAACAGATTTTTTTTTCTTTATCTGAGCCTTTTTTACAATTTTATTTCTGAAAAGTTATCTTTTTTCTATTTTTAGAAGGATTTTTCTATTTTTTCTTATAAAGTGCAATGCTTCAATTGATATCAAGGACTAGGCATTACTTAAACTTCTGACTATTTTTTTTAATGAGCTACAAGCTAATTTCAGTCAAACCAAGGCTTTGAACAATACTCTGGATCAGAGTTCATTCCAGAAATTTTAACATCTTGTATAACATAAATTAATGACTGAAATTAATAACTGAAAATTATTAGCCTACTATATTAGTAGACAATCTATTGAAGGTAATATTTCTCTCTCTATTATCTATCTATCTATCTATCTATCTATCTATCTATCTATCTATCTATCCTTTTATTTATTTTTAAGAACCATAAAATATTGCCAATTTTATGTACCATAACTCTTGTTTTATTGGCAACAATCAAAACATAAAAGTGGCAATAAAAACCAGCATCCTTCCACCCCATGAATCACCTCCTGTGCCCTAAAACAATGTCTTCTTATATAATAAGTTTATTGCTATAACCCCAGGTCATAACACATAGTGTGCCACTTATAAAAGTAAAATGGTAAGATTGTATAATAAAATAATAAAACGTATTAGATGCAGGGCTTTTTTTCGCCGCCGAAAGGTGCCAGAACACGCCCCCCCGTCGCGCTAAAAAACCCGGAAGTAATAGCGCGCGATTGGTGGAGACGGAGCACGTGATACGGGCTCCGAAAAGGTTCCAGAACGGCGTTCCGCCGAGTTCCGCCTCAAAAAAAGCCCTGATTAGATGTAAAAAAGTAAAGACAAAGCTACAACTAAGAAATTGAATATTTATTTTTAAGTTTAAATGACAGCAGAGAAAAAGTATCAACTTTTGTCAATCTGTGTGTGATAGAATGTATGAGGAAAATCAGTGTGAATGGACTCTAGTAATGCATCAAATTCCCAGGAAAAGGAAGCATATTCTGTGTAGATTAGCAAAACTAGAGACAGCACAGTTCAGAGCTGAATTGTGGGAGATTTAGGATAGCTTCACCTATAATCTCCCAGGAAATATCTTAGGGTAGTATAGGTTTATCAAGATCTTCAGCAAGATCTTGTATATATGGTGAAGAATAAGGAATAGAGAATTGGCTGGATTGTTTTATGTTATTCTTGGGCTATTCTTTCTTTCATTATAATAAACCCAAACCTTTGTTTTATTATAATTTATTTTCAAGTTTTCTCTTTCACAGTCAACAGTTACAGTGACCAATAATGTAGTTCTAAAACTAATATAGACAAGGAAATAAGAGCCTTCAATGTCTAATTAATTAATATATATTAATTAATCACTTGAGACTTTCAAGAATAGATTGGACAGCCATTTGTCAGAAATGGTGTAGGGTTTTCTGCTTGGGTGGGCGGTTGGACTACATGACCTACAAGGTCCTTTCCAACTCTGTTAATCTGAACATGTGTTGATTTAAACTGAATATTGAATTTTTATGTCCATTAAGTGAGGGGGAGTAAAAAAAATGTGATTTTATGAACTACCAATAATATAAAAGCTAAGTAAGAAGAGAGCAAGTAAACTGTTTGATTTCTGTTTAATAAAATAGGATCTGACAAATACCTTTGTGGGCCCCTCCTTACTGGTTTAATTACTAGTTTGAGAATATACTGTCCTAGTTATTTTCTCCCATAGTTAACACATGTCAATGGAATCAAATGCAGAAGTTTTAGAAATTCTGTATATAGCCCTACAGAACAAAGTGCATACTCCACATGGTCTTTACAACTTAACAAGAAACAGGAAACAGGAAAGTTTTTTCAGAACAAAAAGTTTGCACCATGTATGCAAATTTATAAGTGCTGCCATATACTGGTTGGTTGTAGTTGTTGCACAAAATACATGGAAACATGTATTCCAACAAGAGACAAGATGAATTAAAGAGACATAAAGTTGTTTTGTATGCTCATTTATATTTTTCTGAATACAAACCTTCAAAATGGCACAGTGATCTACATGTTATGTCCTTTTAAAAACGTTGACTGTTTTGGATGGAAGAGTTTTATTTATTTCTTTCAATCTTGTAATTTATTCAGAGAGCAGAGATTAAAAGAAATTTCAAGTAGACTAATTGAATAATAATTATAAGGATCCAGTTGACTGCCCTTTTTGAAAATGGTATGTTGTTCCAATGGAAGACTACAAGACATGTTTGTCTATAGTAGATCATTTTCTCATTCTTCCCTTTTCTAGATGAGGATTATCTTGATGTGCAAAGCTTCTGATTATCCACAAGATCTCACGTTTCAACTTTTTGATTAACAAAACATGGTCACAGTGTAGGCTACCAGCTGAAAAGGAAGTCATATTAGAAGACAGCTTTATAAAAGCGTTTTAAATAACTGCAAGGGCCCTCTTTTCCATAGTTGTTCTCGGGTTAAAAAACATAATAATTGGAACCTGATTTCCTAATCTCCCAAAATGCATTTAAGAGCAGATTTAGTTATGCATATTTCAAACCACATAAAACGATAATGTCACACTGATATATTGAGTAAGAGGAAACCACCATCTATCATGTGCTTGCATGGTTCAGGAAAAGCAGTGGCAAATTATTGCTTGCTGAAAAAGAGAATGAGAGATACATTCACTGTTGTCTTTGACATTATAAAACAATTTCAAATAAGCATTTTGGACAGTAAACGATATTACTTATCATGCAGAAGGAAAACAATAATAAATAATACTTTCAGGATGGATTGTAAGAATAATGAGACAACTGGATAACACAATCTACTGGCTTTATTTTAAATAAATGCAGATGTGGGTGCCATATGTCATAGACCCATTTCACTATGAAATAACTTATTATCTGCTTGAATTATCCACAATGAATTTTCAACCTGGTAGGAGGATGGGGTATACCAAAGCAAACAGATTCAAAGACCAAACTGCATTAAAAAGAATGGTTTCTCTGGTTGATTTATATTTTTCACTTAGCTATTAAATATGGCTTTAAAAAGAATGTTTCAGTTGAAAAGATGTGTCCTTTGCATTTCATTTTTAAACCATTATACCTTTGTTTATAAGAATTGGAGGCATTTGTATATTAAAATGTTGTTTGCTTCTGTTCATGGAGGCCTGCTGACCAGGCAGCCCTATCTCTTTTCAAAGAGTTCTAAAAAATCCACCCTTTCTTTTATTATCTCAAACTTCATTATGCTTCTGGAGAGGACTACCCTGCTTTTGTTTTGTTTCTTACTCTCCTTCCTAAAGACCTTTTGTATTTCAAGAATCACAGAGTCTCTCCAGACATGCTAGTATTTCCCTCAAGTGCTCTTTTGCCTACTTAAGCATCCACATCAACAATGAACTTTAGAGAAAGATGAAATACGATATTCCTATGACAATAGATGCTCATAATTAAATCTGTGAATTTTGGCTATACATTATAAATTTGGGCCTATACTGGTCTTTCAGCATCTTCCTCCATTGTTATCAGGTTTTTAAAAATATATTAGATGAAATACTCTGGACCTCACAGGGTGTACTATTTCTCTGCTATTCATTAATGTAAACATTTTCTTATTCTTCAGCTACCACATGAATCTGGAAAAAATGCTGCTACTAAGAGGTTTAATCAGTGGTGGGATTCAAATTTTTTTACTACCAGTTCTGTGGGCGTGGCTTGGTGGGCGTGACTTGGTGGCCATGACAGGGGAAGGATATTGCAAAAATCTCCATTCTCACCCCACTGCAGGGGAATGATATGTAAAATCTTCATTCCTTCTCCACTCCTGGGGGAAGGTTACCACCGGTTCTCTGAACTACTCAAAATTTCCGCTACCAGTTCTCCAGAACTGGTCAGAACCGGCTGAATACCACCTCTGGGTTTAATGCATATAATCCTTAAAGAAACAATGTTTTTCTTGGCTTACAAGGAACTAAAAAAGCAATTCAGAGTGGTGCTGTATGATGTTTGAAGCATTTCTTCTAAATCTTTTAAATCTGCACTGTCCTAATGATGACTACCTTTTCAGGAACTGTGTAAATAAATCTTTTTGTCATTCTAAATGTACATCAAAGTATATTACACGATTGGTTCCCATTTTAGTCAAACTTAAGATGGATTCATGATTCCATTTAGATGGAAAATTTAGATCATGACAAAAATAAGTGTCAAATAAGTGTATTACAGACTATAATAGACTGATATTGCCTGCCTTTTTTCAGATATGTGTAACCACAGTAACCCAAGTGGAAGATATAAATATCAAAATATTTTTATATAGATGGACTCACAGTGAAACTATTCACTTAGCTGGTTTATAACTACATGATTAAGAAGAAGTGTGATTGCAAAAAAAATATTATATGTTATAAAGAGCTTTATGTAAAATATCTCATGATGGACAGGATCACAATCATGCAATTTATTTAGTGTATGAGTAGAAATCAATTCAGATTTCACTAGGCATGTGTGCACCTAGAAATCAGTCGCTTTTTGGATATTCTACCTAAGGACATCCAGAATAAAAATTTTAATTGCTAGGATAACTTAAAGAAAAAAATAGGACTCAGAATTTGCAGACAATGCTGCAATTAAGTAATTCTTATATAATTAAGTAATTCTTATATAATTCTTTTAAAAGTATTTCATTTAACTTATTTTATTATTTCTTTATTTGATTGTAAAAAGAGAGGGAAATATCCTACATAACTGCACATGCTTGCCTTTACATATGCAAAAATGCATATCTGAACTTGTATATCCCTGTACTTGTACATCCATAATCTACTCATTTCAGTGCTTTCTCCCTCTCCCTGAACATCAGCAATTGTTCCCTGAAAGTGAGTTGTTTTTGAAGAATGACACGTACTTGACAGAGTTTCTTCATCTTTTTCTAACAAGATATTTAGCCCTCTGTAATCCTCAAAATGCTTCAGGTTCAGAGCAGATTCTAGTTCACTGATGTGCATGATATTTTTTCCTTTAAAAAATGGAGACTCAACAGTTTATCACAAGACATCCAAAATGTATAACAGTAGAGTTGGGATTACTGCATGATATAGATAGATAATTTCCATAATCTTTAGAAGAATTATAGGTAATATACTTTGGAAAAGCACATTCAGATTTTTGTATATATGAACAATTTGATAAAAGCATTATGGGAACCAAAACTCCACAAAAATCACATAGGCTCCAGTGAATTCTTTTGATAACAATTTTTTTTTAAATTTCATTCTTTAACTTGGACACAATTTGACTCCAACTGATTCTGGGTGGTTCACAACTTAAGAACAAAAAAATATATCAAAAAGCATATGGCAATATCCTGTAGCATATTATGCTCCTTAATTCAATTGATAAAAACATGATTGAATCTAGAAGAGAGCAGCAGAAAGATGATATACGTACATAACATATTATCTGTTTCTCAGGTCAGTCTCAGTGTTTTCACTGTGAAGATAAAAAAGAGATCTAAAATTCACACGTCTAAATAACAAACTTTATGCAATTGTAGAACTGGATAGCCAAATCATAGTCCCTAAGTTTTTTTAAAAAATTTACAGGTAATCCTCACTGAAGTAGTCATGCCCACTTGTTCAGGAATGTTCAAAGTTATGACAGCACAGAATGAGGGATTTTAAAATGGGTCCGTGTAGTTGTGTGGCCATTGCAGTACTCCCACAGACACATCATGGTTCAAACACTTGGCAACCATTTTATAATTACTATGTTTAATATTGCACCATTTGCAATGTCACTGCTGCTTCTGATATGCAAAGTTAATGGAGGAAGACAGCGGGAGACTACAAATGACTATCATATGACCATTGGACACCACAACCCCATGAGATTCACTTAACAGGAGGCAAATGAAATTGCCACAACCTCCCTCATAGATTGGTACATGAGATATTGTGCTTTATGACTATATTGCTTAGCAATGGAATTGTTGCTATCAAGTTCCATTGTTAAACAAGGACACTCTCTCTCTCTCTTTCTCTCTCTCTCTCTCTCTCTCTCTCTCTCTCTCTCTCTCTCTCTCTCTCTCTCTCTGTGTGTGTGTGTGTGTGT
>JAOYMU010000274.1:29895646-29907324 GCA_025802295.1 Psammodynastes pulverulentus
AAGGTGGGCCCTCGATAATGGGGAGGGCCACGCCTGCGAGAGGGGGGCATCTCGCAGAAGAAGCAGCTCGGCTCTTGAGTACATCCTGTCCAAGGTTGGTGGGGCAAAGCATCCGGCTAAGGTCTTCCACAGTTCTGATATCAAAGTCCTGGTGTGCAGACCAAGTGCCCAAAAAGAACACAAGTTGCAGTTGGAGAAAATAGAGCTGAGGGCAAAGTAAGTCCAAAGTCCTCACATAACTGTGGGCTATGACACAGATGATATATGTGACTCCTTCAGCTCCCCCAGGAAATTACTCAGACTTCTCACAGCAAGGAGCCAGCTCGAGTCTTTGGGAACCAAGATGTTACTGGTTCCCAGCTTAACCAGCTTTAGCAAGAGGCTATAGTCCCGGAAAAAGGAGGGGGGGTGGGGAGTTGTAACAGGGTAGCCAGTACCATTTGGCGTCTTGATGTCTTCCGGCCTCTCAGTATCCTGCAGCAAACAATCCTCCATGCAGATTGCCTGCAGCTCTCCTTTCCTCTGCAGCAGCCATCCTATCAGCTGTCCTCCATGGCGCCCCCCCCTCAGCCCCCCCGGAACCCCAGAATGGAGCCCAGGGGAAGACTAAAAGAAGAAATAGGGGGGCACCCTCGATGTTCCGCAGCTCCTGCTCACAGAGTCGCTGCCCACGGAGTCGTTGCCGCCCACTGAGGATGGACAGACCGCTTTTCTTCAGTGTCTGTCTCATTGCCGCCGCCAAACCACCTCTACCTCCGCCCTGCTTCCGGGTTCTTCCTCCGCCCTCCTCCGCTGGATTACCTCCGCTGGTTAACCTCAACTAAGCCGTCTAGAGGGGCGAGAGACCCCTCTAGCGGCTAATTGGAGGCTCTCCATGCCGGGACTGGGGTCGGTAGCATCAACCACGACCCCCAAAGACCATACGAAGCCGGCAAACGCCTCGCCCCCAGGAGCGCTCAAACCGCTGCCGCCATCTTCGGGCATGCGGTTATGATATGCTCAATAAAGAATCTCTTGAATCTGCAAAAGTATCACTTATGGCATAATGTCTAATGTCTTCCAAAAGCCAATCTCATTTTATGGAACTGGAAGATACCCGGTGGCAAAAATCCTTGTTTTGTCTTCTAAACTTATACTTATGTAGTTGTGCAAAGGGTTACTTTTCCTGTCATGCCCCATTGGAGTCTGAATCCCAGGGGGAAGATGAACAGCTGACAGAGAATGGGAGAGTGACTCCATTGGCTGTGGAAGAAACTGGGGAAGGTCAAAGTCAGGCTGGGCAGAGCAGGGGGAGAGGTAGAACAAGGGAGAGGGGGTTTAGAAGAAGACCAAGGCCCACCCCCTCCTCATCGTAGCGCATGCAAGGAAGAATGGAGAAGAGTGGGTTGCATGGCTTATGAGGGAGGAAAGGACCCTGATTCCCTTCACAAGGCACCTGGGGATGAAGTTTAAAGGAGAGGCAAATGGGAGGGGTGGTTTTCGGGAACAAACAATGAATGTATCTAGTGTTGATTGCTGTTATCTGAGTTCCTGGCATCCTCCCAACTGGTTTGATTTACTGCCCTGCTACTTCACTTCTGGAACTCCTTATCTTGTCCTGCTGGATTTATTACCTTATCTTGCCTCATTGGATTTATAGCTTGAAGTTTTCTGCTTACAGCATTTGGACTGGCTTATTTGCAGCCAAAGACTGTTGCAGGTTCATGGGAGAGTTTTTTTCCAGACTGGAGAGTAACTAGGACATTGGGGGGCAAAGTTGGAGCTAATAAAGGTATTTATACTTATTGTATTTTCTGGCTGTGTTGCCTTTGTGCCAGGCCCCGGGTCATCACATTTCCCCTTTTTGGCCACTTACATTACCATTTCTCAGCTATTCTTTACCACATAATTGCAAAAAATCTAATAGACAACAAAGAGTAAATATTACATTGCAAGAAAGTATTATCATTATTTATTTATTCATTTACATGTCAAGATCAAATCATTAAATATTAAAACATATACAGCAGTTAAAATGTTCACCTATATAAATTACACATAAATCCAAAAAAATTCGAGTAGTGACAAAGGCTTTAGCACGCAGCCAATATTTTTGGCTAAACCTAAGGATAAAGATATCCTTGAAATATTTAGAAATGGGTTACCTTAAAAGAAAGCAGTAGTCTCCTCATTAAGAGGGGAAATTAAACTTTGTAACAATTTGGGTTATAAGTTGTAATCACCTTGGTTTAACCATGGTATTTGAACTTATAAAATATGTTTTTTTTTCATATGAGGTTGAAATATCTTCCAGTTGTCATCATGATAAGTAATACATCAATTTGTTCCAGAGAAAAAAATCTACAGTGCAAAGCATGAATGATTAAAAAAAAAAACCTAGAAAAATCCAGGAGGCCAGGGCAATTTTACAATAATAGAAATGGAGAATGTTGACTCTGTCTGATTGAAAGTCTAAATTCCAGTCCCTGTTTGAGTTCTGTTAAAGTTTTATTAAGGCCTAAAGTAATCAAACTTGGTGTTGTCTAGAGTTACCAGATATATGAACAGACAAGGGGGAACAAATACAATTGGAAAGTAGCACAAATAAGGGGAAGCTTGAATACACTGTTTAATTTTCTTGGTACAAAAAAATACGGTTTAAAAGGTGCAGTAAACAATATATTTAGGTCTAAATGTATATGGAATATTTTTTCAGCATCATATTTTTTAATTGCAGAATGTTCTAGTACAGGAGTGTCAAACTCGATTTCATTGAGGGCCACATCAGGGTTGTAGTTCATCTTGGGGGCTTGGGTGGGTGTGGCCAGAGTGGCCAGCTCAACATCACTCATGTCGGGAATACCTATGGTGGCCTAAATGCTCTGCCAGTGAAAACGGGCTTGCAAGATCCATTTTCAGCTATGACAGCCTTCTGCAACCCTCTGCCAGTGAAAATGGAGCTTGGGAGGGCTGCACGTGCCCCTCCCATGTTCCATTACCATTGGCAGAGACACCATGGGCTGGTCCTTCACTGTTTCCAGGGCATCCCTGTGGACCAGATCTAAGCACCCTGTGGGCTGGATCAGGCCCCCGGCCTTGAGTTAGACATCCCTGTAAAAGCTGCTAGGGTAACTTGTTGGATACTCAAAAAGGCAGACAATATTTGATTTTTAAGGATTAAGCTCTGCTGATAAAAAACACGAAGACAAAAAGGAGGTCTTCATCAATTTTGCATCATAGGACAGATCCAAGCCTGCCATTCAGGATAAGATGAGTTGAAAAACTTCAAAATATTTGTTCTGCTCAAAACTTTAAGCATAATAATCTTATATACAGCCCAAACGAAATGCATACAAATCTATTTCTTTACAGCATTAGAGAAGCAGGGAAAATGTGCTATTGGTTTTGTAAGTTACTAGTGGAGACTTAAATATTAGTTCATTGTTGAATATGTTTCCCGGAAAGCATCTTTCTCAGTTATTAAGATATTCTAATTTATTAATTACCTAAGTGACTAATTTGGCAATTATTGGTAGGATTTTATATAGAATAACAAGAGTTGGAAGGGACCTTGGAGGTCTTCAAGTCCAACTCCCTCTTAGGCAGAAAACCCTACACCATTTCAAACAAAAGGTTGTCCAATCTTTTCTTAAAAACCTCCAGTGTTGGAAATTTTCTGAAGGCAAGTTGTTCCACTGATTAATTGTTCTTACTGTCAGGAAATTTCACCTTAGTTCTAAGTTGCTTCCCTCCTTGATTAGTTTCCACCCATTGCTTCTTGTCCTGCCCTCGGATGATTTATTGAAAATATAACGGAATTAAAGCATTCTTTAGGTAACCTATGGAATTGCTTATGGTAGTACAAAGGAAGTGCAATAATAATGATTTCAAGGTCATTTAACTTTAAAAAATTATTTGGAATTAAATCTTTGTCAAAAGATTTATTGTTGTGGTTGGACAATTAACTTTGAATCTTCAAAGAATGTAGCCATTTTGGAAGATGGTCATATAATATATCATAATAAGTATAGAGTATGGGTACTATAAGGAGTAATGGTTTGAAAAGATGTAAGCAAATCTTGGACATACTTAGACCAGGTATCAACAGAAATTAAAACATAATTTTTATGAGATTTTGCATTAGTTATAAATTTAGAAAGAAATTTCTGAATTGACAATTGTCTTTACTTACCATAACCTGATGGACCCAGGCCCCCAACCTAAGTATAAATATCCAGTTTCCTTTCCTTTAATAGCTTCTTATATCTCTTATTTTGTGAATAAAAATATTCAGAGGATTTGAAATCATTAGTGGCTTGGTACAACTTATATGCTTGTACTACCTGGCTTTATATGAAAGACATTCCTTATTGTATAGGTTTCCGTCTTATGCTGGATTGGTATGAAGATGAGATGGAATATTTGAACAAAGTTAATAAGTCTTTGAAAAATTAAGATTTTGTCGGGTCTGAAAATCCAAGTTGCAGATTCTGATAAGATAATAAGATAAACAAGTTGTTTAATAAAGAAAATGGATATTTATAATTATAAGTAGAGCTTAGTTTCAGCAAATTCTTTCCCTGGAATTCAAAATTTTGTTCAGTCTTTCAATCTCTTATCCCTTCAGTGTTCAAAATGCTGTCTTTACAGCTTTTTAAAAAAAGACCAATGAAAATTGAAAATTGTGGCTGACAGTCTCATCATGATGGTTTCTTTGCTTTTTCTATAATTCAGTTTTTGAAAGTGATAAAACATTACAGAGAGTGGGAGGGAAAGGCACACATCGGACTTGAATTCTATGGTTTCAGAAATAATTATATATTTTTTTCTCATTTCAATTTTTCACAGAAATGAAAACTTTAAACTCTAACACACTCATGTGTGTATGTGTGTGTGCAGTGAGTACTAACCTATGTTTTCTAGGGCCCTGTGTTCTTATGTTGTTTCTCGCTATGTTGTAATGTTGGCTCTCTTGTGTTTTGGAGCACACTGAATGGGCTATATTTAGTCACAATTCCATTAAATAATAAGGACCCTGTGTGCATTTATAACATTTCTGTTAGTACTCAATTTGGTCTTACAGTACTCTTCATACTTAGGATATTCTGTCAATAATAAGACATTGCAAATTTTCCTCCTGTGTTTTGTGTTATTTGTCAATAATATAATTTCACATTGTAGAAAAAGCTGACCTAGAACTAAACTCTACATATAATGCATTTTAAAAATATATAAAATACTTCAGCTGCCCAGATGAAAATAGCTGACAAGGTAAGTATGTGCAGTGCTTTTGATTCGAAGAAAAATGATGCTTTGGATGTGTAGTGAAAGTCTTTTGGCACCTAGAGCCTCTCCTCAATTCACCTACATTTCCCCCAGCATTTTACATCTCTACAACTGCAATACAGTTTCATGGAAGTACATATTAGGTTAAGGGATTGCTGACTGCGGTAATGTATATACCCACAGCTGATCTGAAGCACCTTTTCTCCTTATCTGAAGATGAACTTCCACAATAGAATATATGAAGGAGTTTGACTTTTTTCCTATGTTATTATATGGTTGTGAGAAAAGTCATTTTCCTATAAAAATCATTCTGACAAGAATTCCCTCATTATTACAAATGTAAAAAATGTCCTCCTTACCCTTCAATCCAGATTGTAATCCAGATTGTAATCCATGATAAATAATTTTAATATGAACAACAGACAGGATGGAATTTTCTCTAGTTTGCTTGATGAAATCATTGTCATCTATAGTGGCTGTTAATTATACAGTGGCGTTGAGTCATTTTAAATGCATTTAACGTCATGTTCATTTGGTGTAAAATTGGAATTTATTTCATTTTTCTCAGTTTGTGACATCATCTTGGAACAAATTATCTTTGCCTGTAGCCAGATAGGCAACCATTTATTATTCTACAAAACATTTTTATGTCCTCCTAGCACTAATTGCTGAATATGGTAAAAGCAAAGTGGATAGTTTTACAATTAAACTAGATGTTTTAAAAGTTCTTTCATCATTTAGGAAAAAAGCACAAAATTCTTTATTTGCAGAAATTTCCTTATGTGAATAACATAGCTTCACTCTTTTAGAATAGAATAGAATAGAATAGAATAGAATAGAATAGAATAGAATAGAATTCTTTATTGGCAAAGTGTGATTGGACACACAAGAAATTTATCTTTGGTGCATATGCTTTCAGTTTACATAAAGAAAAAATAAAATACATTCATCAAGAATCATAAGATACACACTTAGTGATAGTCATACATTACTTATAAGCAATCAAATCATACTAGGAAACAAGTATGATCTATAGTCACCAGAATATCTCAACTCAGAAAAACAACAGTCCAGTGATGGCGAAACTTTTCGGTACCAAGTGCCCAAACCGGAACACTCATACATGCATATGCATGTGCCAGAACACCGGAAACCCAAAGACCAGCTGGCCGGTGCACACATGCCTGTTTTTAGCCATTTGGGGGAGCTGTTTATAGGCCATTTTTGGAGCCTAAAAAATGGTCTAAATTGGCCTGAAAAATGGCCGTTTTGGGGGGCATTTTCTGGCATTCCAGCACCTGCGATGACCAGCTGGGTGGTGTGCATGAAACCAGAAAAGCAACTGGCAACAGCGCACATGCCCAGAAAGAGGACTCTGCGTGCCACTTTTGGCATGCGTGCCATAGGTTCGCCATCACGGCAATACTCCATGTAATTGGTTTTGTAAAATTTCCTAAACTTTTAGGTTAAAGAGATTATTTCCAGAGAGAGTTTCTCGAACAATCATACTATTTTCTATGAGAACTCTACCTGCAGTTAAGGAATATAAGCTATAAACTGAAAACAGGAAAACAGAAAATGTAGAATTATAATATGAATATGTCCATGCCAGATAAACCCTGCCAAGACAAGACATACCAACCTGGCTTCTCCACAAATATCTGTCCAGAAACCAGAAATTCTAAGTAAGACTTCAGGATTGTTAGTTTTTTTTAGCTTTCCTTCCAGACCAACTCTTCCTAATAAACAGTATCAAAAAACGCATTCCAACAGTCATGAGATAATAAATGAAAGTTCTTATGGAAGTTCTATCAGTCATTTTTATCACAAGCCTATTTCTGTGTTCTAGATCTGAGTTCCTATATTCAGACCCTAGTAGTCTTCAAAAAAAAAAAAAGAGAATATATTTCTAATTGGAAATATTTCCTGTTGGAATTACATTTCTAATAGAAGAGAATATTTCAGGGTTGAACATATGATGTTACCTAGTTAAATAATGAAACATGTTCCAGCAAACAACCAAGCTCAGAAAGCACAAAGGACTCCACAATTACATTTCTGGTCCCTCAAATAAACTAATGAATTTTTCTAGAACGATGATTTATCATATTTAGCTTACTTTTTACCCTTAATATAATCTGACAATTAAAAAAGAGGTTTTTTTTTTTTTAAATTACATGCTATTTATTGTTAAGCCTCGGGGAAATAAATATGATCCTTTTATGGAAAGGGCTACAATATCTCTTATTTTAATTTACCTGGCTGCCTTCATTAGCTCACCATGAAACCAACAAACTGTATGACAAAGCAAAAAGCTGATAGATTAGGAACATTATGATGTGCATGAACATTAAGATGAAGAGTAAAAACTATGAAACATTAATGATTTTTTCATAGCATAGATAGCACTTATCCATTATAATCAGCATTCAGATATTCCCAATAGTTAGCATATACCGTGTTTTCCCGAAAATATGACCTACTCCAAAAGTAAGTCCTAGCTTGATTATTACATGTGCACTCTATAAAGCCCTAATTAAGACCATGCCCATTCCAGGATGCATGGGTAAAAATTAAGATGGATAGGGATGGGGGGGCTACCTTACTACTTACCTTCAGACAGTTCCAGCCAAACCTTACACACCTTGGCCCATTTCTTTTGCAGATGGCAAGGCTTTCCTGAATGCCTCTATAGCGGATAACAGAGCTCTGGATGAATCCAGAGCTCTGGATGAATCCGGAGCTCTGTTATCGGCTATAGAGGCCTTCAGGAAAGCCTTACTGGCCGAAGAAGTGCAGGCCTCTGACAGTAAAAAGGAGGCTGGTACGATGTGTGCAAGTGAGGTGATCAGTGGACTACATCCCCCTCCCTGAAAATAACACTTGGTACTTTTTTGGTGGCAAAAAAAATAAGACAGGGTCTTATTTTTAGGGAAACACAGGTAATAAATGAAAAAAATCATGTTGATTGACACTCAAAGAGTTTAGCTTTTAAAGCAACTTCAAAAAGTAGGTCTGAATGCTTTTACTTTTTATAGTTGTTTACAGCTTTCTACTTAATGTTCTTAGCTCATTGCTAAATTGATTATTTAAAAAATGCTGTTCCAATTCTGAAAGTTAAAATTCATGCAGAACATAAAAATGCACACTTATTTAATAAAAAAATAGTGGTTCAAATCTATATGTAATCTTAAAGTTATAATGTCTTTTGGTGAGATGGGTGGCAAATAAATTAAATAATTTATGCAAAGCAGAAATTGCATATAAAAGAAATGGAGTACATTATAAAAGGAAAGGATTTTCTATATTTTTTTATCAAAGCTAGAAAATATTGGAACAAATATGTATTTTGATGCAGATTTTGAAACTCAAGGCCTTTCTTTTGGGCTTAATTAGCAAATCAATGGAGACCTCTTACAGAACTTTGTTTTCATATATGACAATGACAGCAAGACTTTTATATGCTCAAATGTTTTTTTAATTTTCTGGGAATGGGGAGATATATAGGTTTGTTATTGGTAACTGCTAAATTGGGTATTGTTTGGTGCCCAATTATTAAAATAAAGTGCAAAAAAACAGACAGAATTCCCACAGATATGGTGAAAGAAGATATACTCTGCTTTCACAGAGAGAATACTTGTTTTCAAATTGTACAACTTGCAGATGTCATGGCAATATTACACATAAAAGTACTAATTTTTGACATGCTGTAATAACAATCTTATAGAGCAAGAATAAAATGTGAAGCTTTTATTCTCCTGCTTTGCTGTAATGGTAAGGAAAAGTGTCTATCTTGCAGTTCTTCAAATTTAGATGTTAGGACTTATTGCCTGAGGGCATTGCAGGAGAAAGTGTGCAGATAAATGAAATATCTGTCCTTTGGGAATGATGCAGCTGCAGTGACATCTATGGCTAGGTAACTAGGTGTCACTTTTCTCTTAAATATACTGCAGCAGGAATCAAACTATGGTCTCCGGTGGAGTTCCAGAACCAGTGGAAGAAAACCTGAAGGTAAAATAATCAAATTAATCCCATGGAGTTTCACTGTAATTTTCTCTCCGGAGAACAATAATTTAAAAGTGCAGTTAAAGTCAGGAGGTAAGAAGTCTGTTTCTCTGTGTATTTCCAGCACTAACAGCCCTATGTAATGCAGGAAAATGAAAGTTCTATTCATATCCCTTTGTTATGTTCTTGTGCCTGCCAACACAGCACTTTTTATGCTATTTTCTGGACTCTTTGTGTTGTGATAAATGGTGCGGGCATTTAAGTGCAGGGACTGCTGGAAGAGAAATCAAATTTAATCAGAGCCAGTTTTCTTTCATTATTTCCATCACAGATATGTAGGATGGCCATTAGTGTTCACTGAGTCATGTCAGCTTTCATCCATTGGTCAAATGATTAGTAGAAAGACCAGGGCATAGATTTTAATAAGTATCTATCCTACAGCAAACTCTAAAGTTTGGAAGTATGAAAACAATTGGAACAACAAGCTCTACCAGAATTTAATTCCCACCCGAATAAAACTAAATAACTATTTAAAGAGAACAGTATCAACATGATCCTTATTATTGTTTTATGTATAGTGTTTTCATGCAGTCCAGGGGTGTCAAACTGGCAGCCCGCAGGCTGAATGCAGGCCACACCCACCCCAGCTCCATGAAGGGAAAAAAACGTTGTGAAACGTCATGTGATGGCAACATGATGTGGCGAGTTTGACATCCATGATGTAGACTTTTATTGACATCGCATCTACTTTTATGCACTTCATAAAAAAGAAGCTTGATTTCTGTGAACTCCTTTTTCAACATTTGATTAATGCATCTGTATATATTTGTACATGCCTATATCGTAATATCAATAATTAATTTGGTGTGGCATGTATGGGAAATTAAATTGCTTAAACAATTTTACAATTTTCTTAAGATTGATTGCACTGATGTTTTTGAAAAATTAGAAGCATAGATATAGAAAGCTGGGGTGGCACAGTGGTTAGAATACAATATTTCAGGCTAACTCTCCAATTGCCAGGAGTTCAATCTGCACCGGCTCAAGATTGACTCAGCCTTCCATCCTTCTAAGGTTAGTAAAATGAGGACCCACCTTATAGGGGCAATATGCTGACACTAAATCACCATAAAGCACTATGGAGTGGTATATAAGGCTACATGTTATTGCTGTGTGTATGTGTGTGTGCATGCTAATGTAAACATAAAAATTTGAGGCTGCATGTTATTATGTTATTCTAGTGCACTAAAAAGAGAAGTTAATGCTTTTCTTTTTTTCCCTTCCACACTACACTTTTTCAATTTCTTTTGTATTTTATATTTTTGTTAGCTAATGAAAATTTGTAATAATAAAAAATATAGCATACTATTATCTATCTCATCAACTGGATAGTATAGAAAGGATTCTGTCATATATTTAATATATCAGACAGTGTTAAAGACAACAAATGAAGTTGTAGTATACAAAATGGTAAAAGCAAAGATATTGCAAGTTTTTTAAAAAAAATATATAGAGATATAATAACTAATGGTGTTGGTGTAAACTACCGGTAGCAGTTAGCAGGCATACTGTTGGGTTACTCTTTTCTACATAATGCTATCTGATAGGTTTGAATACACATTCATAGATTAAATATGTATGTAAAGAAAGACTACTATACAGTAATATTACACAAATCTGACTTTATATTTATTCTGAGGTATTCTCTGCCTACTGATTAATTTGGCCTAGGTATTAATTCCTCAGTTCCAATTCATCTCCTGGACATTTGCTATGAATGGTAATAACATTTTCCTTTAAGCTTTTCTTTTCATAGTTTTTCCTGTAAACCATATCCCTTCTTAACATATAAATGCATTTAATATATTAAGTTGCAATTCAAGAGTGTGGCATTTAAAGTTTTAAGTCCTAGTACAGTTGCTTTTAACATTCATGCAAATGTTTAATCAGCAAGATAAAAGCAAGGATGCGTTCATTCATTTGTGTTATCTGATAATGGGAAAACTGAGATTATCAATTGCCTGTAGCTGTATTCCTTTCCAAGAATCATATCTATAATATACATTTTGCTCCAGGAAACTATAATAAGGGCATGATTGGAGAATATATATATATATTCATTCTTTTGTTTTTAAGATTGCTTTAAGATAATACAAGCAAGAATGTTTGTTAATTGAAAGAGAATTGGCTTGTGTCTTTAGGGGGAAATTAAACCTTTTATATGGAAATATATGGGTGTCTCAGGTTAATAAAACTGAAAACCATCTACTACTGCGAAGAAAAAGGAATAAGGAATATAAAATACCAAATCCAAGATAATGAATGCATTACAGTACAGGCAGTCCCCGGGTTACGTACAAGATAGGGACTGTAGGTTTGTTCATAAGTCGAATTTGTTCATAAGTCGA
>JAOYMU010000274.1:29953632-29964957 GCA_025802295.1 Psammodynastes pulverulentus
TATCATTCCAAGAATAGGATATGGACTAAGCTTAATTCTATGTTAGGGGGGGGGGGGAGGGAAAGAAAAATAGTTTAATCTGACTACGGCATCACACTATTGTCATTGGATTTGTTAAGAAATAAATACCAATTCATTAAAAATTACCAACCATTTTGCAAAGTGCTAATGCACTCAGGTAATTTTTTTGAATATGGAACAAAAAGTAAGTAAGAGAGAGAGAGGGGGGGGGGAAGTCAGAGAAAATTGTTTGAAAAACAATAACTGCAGCATGGGCAGTCCCAAAAGCTCTTGGTTATTCTAACTTTAAACTAATACATTATAACAACAGGATATAGATGGAAAGCAGGTCACCAAGTGATTCCTCATCTAGGCTATGTTATTAAATGAGCAGTTTTGTAGACCAGGATGATATATCCAATATTGAGAAGATTTTTGAGAATCTGCACTTCCTTAGCTGAGGCAATATTTTTAGAGACAGCTCTAGGTAAACAAGGGAAATCCAATGTAATTTATATATACATATATAATGTTGTAGACATTTTTTCCTTCTGATTTTAGAAAGTTTGAGATTTTATTTAAATTTAACTCAGAAAAAAATGAAAGGACATATCATAAAATGAAGTAATCATTTATGAAATAGTCAAGATACAAAGGAGTCATTGATTTAAAAAGGACTTGCTATAAAATAGGATGATATTTAAAATAGCATGCTTCTTCAGTACATATTTCACTATTTCCTCTGAGAAAATTTGACTTCGATGGCTTTAGTGTTTCTGAAATACTAATTATGATACATTTTTGGATTTACATAAAGATATATACAACAAATATAGCACATATAAAACAAATATCATACCAGGGAAATCACGGCTTTGAACTTCACAGTGCAGGTAATAGGTTACATGCACATTTTGGGGAAAAAAACATTACATTAGAAAATTAAATGAATGCCTGACATAAATGAATGCCTGAAATCAATATTTTGTCAGTGATGATTTAAGCATCAACAATAGCAAAATATTTCATGTGACAGATGTGTAGTAGTTTCAGCAATCATACATTATAGACAAAATGTTTACAATAGGATGAAAAAAAGTATCAACTTGACCATAAATCCTTGGGTTATGATATTAAATTTAAATTAAAATGTATAGCTATTTTCCATGAACTGCTTTTAAATAAAAATAAGAGTTCTGATGCTATGGCAGACTTAATACAAAGAAATCAAGATACACAAAGTCCAAAGAAGAAGGAGAAGTAAAGGAAAGAGGTCCAAAGGAAGATGAAACAAACAAATCAAAAGAAAGAAGAAAAAAAGGCTAGATTACAAAAGAAAAAAAGGAGTAGTAACTTATATGGAGGAAGATGAATGTAATGTAATGTAATAATAATGTAGAATGGAATTCCATAATTCTGGGTCCCAAAAACTAGGAAGAAACATCAGATTGGCAGTATTATTCAGCAACAGAATGGTCAATGTCTGGAATTCATTACCGACTCTGTAGTTTCTTCCCCAAATCCCAAAAAGTTTAACCTAAGACTGTCTACTGTTGACTTCACCCCATTCCTAAAAAGTACCAACGTACCTACTATCCCTGTCCTAATGTTATCTCTTATCTCTTATTATCATTTGACTATCTTTATCTACATACATGTCTAAGGTATGTACTGAAGGCCTATTTGGTCTTTTCATAAAGATCTGGCCACATTTCACAAAACAGACAGAGCCACAATAAATTATTGGGTAGGACTAAGACAAATGTGCAATTAAAATGTATTAAAATAATAATTACTTTTCATATGTTTAATAATTTCCCCTTTATCCTCTATCACATTAAAAACTGCACTTAATGGCAATTCAGGTTCAAGGACACTTTGGGAGTTGCTTGCACTTTCAAGATTTTGGGAAATCAATCCTTATTAGTTCCTGTAAAAGATACAGGAAAAAAATGGTTAAAATATACTAGTGAAAAAAATATAATGGTTAAAATATACTAGTGAACAATTATTTTTTTCTGTAGTGGTGTAAAATTATTGAGTTAATATAAAAAAAATATGGCTATCAAAGTTGTATTCATGCCACACTCCTGGTTCCTATTTTTCCTGCAACAATAATCCTATGAGGTGGGTTGGGTTGACAGAGAATAATTGACCCAAAGCCATTCAGCTGCCTTTCATGCCTAAGGGAGATTTAGATCTTATAGGCTTCTGTTTCTAAGCCTGCACCTTAAAAATACTACAACAAACTCTCATAAGTATACTTAATCACATAGCTCCTACAGAGAGGCTGCAAAGAACAATTATGATACTGTGATGTTTTTCTACTTAATCCAGAGAATTTCCCATGAAGAAGATTTAAAATTGATAAGTGGTTGCCATTTTTTTCTGTTAAACTGAAACATTTTCCTTCATTTTTGTATATATTATGTTTACCATCACCATTTTCAGTGTTTGCAAAGAAGGTGGGCAAAGAAAGTCAAGACATAATATAATGTTTTGGGAATCATCAAAAACAACTATCAGTCATTCTATTATTGGGTTACTTTCATTAGGAGAATAGATCTACTAGGAGAATTCTTTGCTGGATGTTTTAAATCTTTCATTGGCATTTTGGTTAGGCTGTGGCATATCTGATTCCCAGTTTAATACTAGTCAGATTTATTCCAAAATTGGCATGCTGATCTGCTTTGAAAGTTGCAATTTCCAATTTATATGGAGCAATCTGTAACTTTTAAAAAGTTTATACATGTGTTGTATTGTATTATATTGGCAAAATTTCATGCAAATACATTTGTATCAGGAGAAGCTTTCATGTAAATGTACAATGGGAAAGTGGGCTTAAATAACTTAAAAGAAATGCACCCCACAATTTCATACAACTGACTTTTTTCTTAAAGGAAAATGATATAGAAGCAAATGAAGAATTCAAGAACACTAGAATGCTAAAGTGAACTTGAAAAAAAAAGAGAATTTTATTTCTTTTTCTGTCTTGAAAGATAGAGCCAATAAGACTCATCTAAGAAACTACTTTATTTCCTTCTATCCAATGATTTATAATAGATTGGAAGATCCAAAACCCAGCAGGCAATTGTTGGAATGATAATTACAAGAATATTACTATTCTATTATGCATTACCTGCTCTTATGGGTTTTTTTTGGAAAAAAGTCTTGCCCCTTTGAAACACACATTGCAGGTTAGTTATCACTGCCCTAATCAATACACCACACTGGCTGTCTCAACACATATAAATCCCTTAATGAGGATGTCAGTAAAAACCTGGACTTGTATATTATATAAATAAATCTGAGTTTGTTTTCATACAGAAAAACCACATCTGGTTTCCCAAATGACTTTTCATGTCAAAAATGCTTTGCATTCACTCAGCAACTGATCAAAAATAAAAAAAGGTGCTTCCTTGTTGTTCTTTGATCAAAGATGAAGACTCACAATTAACTATGACTATGTTTGCTAGTTATGCTTAGATGTATTAGATGAGAAATCCTGAAACTGCTTTATCAAAAGGAATTACAGTTGAAATTTGGCTTGTAAATCAAGACATATTTTATGACATCAAGGTCTTCTTGTCAAGGAACGTTTTTTATGATGAACTATTCAAATGAAATAAGAAGAAAAAGGATGTTTGACTGCCTTTCTTTGATGCTTTCTTGCAAAAAGGAAAGAATGGCTATCAAAATGAGTAAAAATAAACTGGATTACTATTAATGCAAGTATGTCCTATATAATACATATTAACTCTCTCTGATTTTTTTTATTAAATATGGTGGATTGTAAATCATCTTGGCAGTCTATTTGTCCTTTTCCCCCTATTGTTCAAACATCTAAATCACAGGTGTCAAACTCAAGGCCCGGGGGCCAAATGTGGCCCGCTATATCATTTTACATGGCCCGCGACAGCTGCAAAGTTCCGATTTTCTTTAAATAAATAAAGCAAAACATTTAGGAATTGGTTACATTTATATTGTCTTACAGTTATATGTGGCCCTTCAAGGGAAACCATTATGCTGATGTGTCCCTCGGTGTAAATGAGTTTGACACCCCTGATCTAAATTGCATTATCAAAACTCAGAGCCTAAAGTGAAGCTGAGTGGAATATGAAGACTAACAGAGAATGAATATTATTAATTCCAGAGAATTACATTTTGTGTTTGCTTCTTAATCAATTAGCTGTGGTTGAAGAAAATAGTGTTGTATCTACAATGGTGAAAAGCAGATTATCCCTTTTCACACTGAAATAATTTCCACTGCAATGTGTGTTTCAAAGGGGCAAGGATAAAATTCCACATTGATTTATAAATGGTGAAAATAATAGATTTACAAAGCAAGTAATAAATTGAAAATGACAAGTCAAAGCAAATTGAACTAACTCAATTAAGGATTTGGTTAATGAATTATACTTTTTCTTAATATAGTTTATTCCTTTGCTATTACATCCCACAAGCTTCAGAAATCACTATTAATGATTAGAACAAGGGTTTTATGTTACTGAAGGTATAAAACAATATCGAAATCAGATTGCATGTGCTATGAAGGATTTATCTGTTTCAGTTATATAAAAAACTAGTTAATTGATGTGATCTAAGTACTTTGATTTACAAATGTATTCATTAATTTTTAATTTTCTGACTATATACACATTTGGGAAAATCCACAAGGCAGGTTATATTGGCAAGATGATCACCACTATGCAACTGACATTCTACCTCTCAGTCCCCATTATGTTCATATGGGTGAGGGGAAAATAAATCAAGAATAAATTCCTTGATATTTTACCAATGAACCAGAAAAAAGTTCTTGTTAATTCAATCATAATGATATCAAGCACAGAAGTATTTTTATATAAATTTTGATCTACGTAAGTCAGGCTTGAATGGTGGATTGCATTCTAAATCTCATGAGGCTTCCCAGGTCCCTGAAGCAGTTCATGATGATTTGGATTTCTTAGCCTATAAGGGCCACCCACTTTATCTGATCAGTTTGGACCAAGACAGACAAAGAATGCTATTATCACCCTGAACTGATATAAATCCCTAATTCCATGAGAACACGGTTTCAAAAATCCAAGCACATACAAACTGAGCCAGAATGATGAACAGTTGTTGAAAGGGACTCCCTTTCTTTCTCCCCCTCCCGCCCTTTTATGAATTTCTGGAAGTAATCATTTCACTTAAATCAAGACCATGTGTTGGAAAATACACCCATTTTCCTTCTTAGTACCCCGGCCCTTCAATCTAGCTATTCTCTTTCTTTACATAGAAATTAATTTTCTGATCCCCTTCCTCTTTTCTTCCTTGTCTTTTTTATTCTTCTGAAACTATTAAATAAGTCTGGCTGACTTTTCAGTGTCTTTTTTATTTTATTTCCTTCTCCCATTGAACTTCTGATTCTGTCAGCTAAGGTGAATGCAATAGTAAACTCGCTCCTACATTCTGTCTAAGGCAAATAAAATGCCTTTATCTAGTATATATTGTACTTTCTCCATTCCTACTTTTTGCCCCCTTGATGTTTCATTGCTATTTCCACTCTACTGTTTAAAAACAATTTCTGTATTGAATGTTCTTCCCCTGATGACTGTAATTTCCCCTTCTAATTTCCCTTTCTGTTTCTCATTGACTCTTATTTCCCCAATGAAGTCATTGTTGTTATTTCCTCAATATTGCTTGTTGTTTTAAAAGTAATTTCCCCATTGAATGCTATTTCCCAATAATTGCTACTTTTTCTTTATTGCCCTATCCTATTATCAAGCTTTTTAAAATGTTGTTCTTCAGTAAAATCCAGTTGCTTTTTTAAAAAGAATGTGTCATCACTATGTGTGAGATCCATATCATTCCATAATTTTGGTGTTTAAGTATTAATTAACTTAAAGTTGTCACTTACAACATGGACCTTGTTGCATTTGATTAATTCCTGTTGTACCCCTATATATCACAGTGTTTGTGTTGCATAACAGCTGAATAGAGACAGAATAATCAAAATTATGTATGGGTATGGTGTACCCATTTAATCCAGGGTTGGTTTTGCAGGAACTAATCTAGGTCAGTTGCCAGGACCAGAGGTTTTGTTTCCCAAGCTTTCAGATTTGTGCTGGAGCCCATCTTCAGGGAACTTCTGTCTCTGAACATGGGCTCCACAACAAGTTTATAAGCTCAAAAGACAAAACCTCTGGTCCCGGTGACCAACCCAGATTGGATCCTGCAATTTTATTCTGGGACAAGCATATTCATTCCAGGATAGATTTTGTTCTGACTTTATTGCTGAACAGCTGCTAGCGTTGTTTTGGTCCATGAGATCCCTCACTGACTGCCTGTTTTAGATTTAAAAAATTGAATCATGTAATCAATCCACTTTTTTAAAAGTTGTAATTTTGATAAAAGGGTTTTGGGAATATACAGTAGTCAACTTGTAGAAACTTCTACTTCATCCATATAATTTTGAATTGATTTTTGAATTTAAATAATCATTTCTTCTGAAATAACTTGAGTTCCAGTTAAACAATTTCCTGCAGAAACTATACTTATTAGTAATTACAATAGATTTTAATTTAAACCACTGATTTTCTTATGCCTAGGAACTTGTAATTGGAGGTCTATTGTAAATGACAGCAGTGTAGTTTAGATTTCATCTAATTAATTTCCAGCAACAATCTTTAAATTTATCTAAACCGAGAGACAGTCACTACTACAAAATAGATTTTGAATCTATGTTTTTCTGGTTGAAGTTCAATCTTTCAATTTCTCCTCTAAACTTTTGCTTATTTACAGAAAGTAGTTTACCTCTGTTGGTTAGATTGAAATGAGGATTGAGTTAATAGTTTACATAGAAAATTCATGGCTGATCTGAGTTCGAAACTGAGAACATGCTGGCTCATAACTAATGCTCTTGTCTCTTGCACTACACTAGATTTAATGTGCATCTGTGACATAGTGTCAAAAATTTGGAGGGTGGAAAAGATGTGTTTCCAATTGAATGAAGTATACAAAAGTATACAACCATCACCAATCTGCTACTGAGTCTCAGAAGGGATTCTGGTAGAGAGAAAAATAAGATTGAAAGCTATTTCATTGTACTAAAGTTATTCAGAATGAAAGAAGTATTTAACAGCGGAAGGGTCCCTCAGCATCCAATTGCACACTACCTCATGCATGATATTTTTAAGCAAATTCCCATTGAAACATGATGATAAAAGAAGGATAATTACATATGGTCTTAATTATATAGCATACATTGTGGAGATAAACAGTATTTGCTTACTTTCAAAAGAAAATAATGGTAATTAGAGAAAAGCTTTCAGTATACTTAATTGCCTTTGAGTAATTATCCTCCTCCTCCCCACTTTATTCTATGTTCAGTTTAGTTTGCTGAATAATTAAACTGATTATTCTGATGGATTCATGTACCTTTATGGGTTTCAGGAGCTGGGAGCAGTTATTCTGGTCTGCTGCATAGAACATCTAAAACCTTCATTGTCACTTGGAATGAGAGTGCAGCCTAAACTTTAGATCAAATCATGCCATGCAACCTTTCCCTGTCATACATCCTATCATTCCCAGTGGTTTACAAAAGAGCTATGGTATATAAAATGAAAGAAAAAAACATTTAGAGTGCCACTGGCATTTATCAGGGAATGAACTCAACTGAACATGGGTTGAGGGATCCTTGGTTGTCTCTGAGTTTGGTTGTTTTCTCGCAGATGTGCACTTATGATGTTACCTAGTTGGTATAATGAAACATCTGCAAGAAAAAAACCAAACTCAGAACCCCTCATTTCAACTGTGAGCTCAAAATATTCTCCTTTATTGAACCACTGTTGAGGTCTATCTTGAGGTGTTAAGGATTAAAAAAAAATCAATACTTTACCTTTATTGCTTCTGCAAATAGCCATCCCATGACCCTTGTCCCAAAGGTGAAGAAGAAGAAGCTGAAGAAGCTTCTTGGATGAGAAGTGAAACATCTTCAAGAAAAAACAGAAAGTCCAGTTGCCTCTTGAAAAAGAACTAACAGAAATAGATCAGATATTAACAGCGACAGATGAAAAATTAATAAAGAAAATATATAGCTATTTGTTAAATATTAAGATGAAAGATGGACAAGTAAAAGAGACAATGATAGTATGGGCTAAAATTTTTGCTTATCCGATTGAGTTAGATAAATGGCAGAAACTATGGGATAGAAATTATAAATTAACAATGTCTACTGCATATAAAGAAAATCTTTATAAAATGTTTTATAGATGGCATTTCCACCCTCAAGTTTAGCAAAGATGTTTAAGGATAAGTTGGAAATGTCACCAGACATCTGGTTCATACTATCACATGTGGTGAACATGTCAAAAGTGAAAAAATATTGGACAAAAATACATACATGGCTGGAAAAAAATGATAAAACAGCATATTGATTTGAAACCAAAGTTATTCTTGTTGGGCATTTTACCAGATAAATATAATAAAGGGAATGCATATTTGATTTTACATGTATTGACTGCAGCTAGAATTGTATTTGCACAACAATGGAAAAGTAAAAAGACCCCAAAGGATGAACAAATGATTTTTTTAAAAAAATTAGAATGTGCAGAAATGGATAGGCTAACAATTAAGGAAAAGAAAGAAAGTGAATATTTTTTGTCATGGGACCTATTTTATCAATGGTTAGCTGATAAAAACAGAAGCTAAAAACAGGGAAATATATGGAAAGGATTAGTCATATAAGGAAGGTATGTTAAAATGGTTAAGCAAATAATATTGTTGTTATTATTACTAACATTACTATAATCAATATTAATGTAATGAATATTGTGGTAAACATTTTGATTATTATTTCCTAAAACTATATGTACCCAGTGTGTGTGTGTGTGTGTGTGTGTGTGTGTGTGTGTGTGTGTGTGTAGACAGACAGACAGACAGACAGACAGACAGATAGGACTGTTTTTTCCCTTTTGTGTAAAGATAGATGCAAAAAATGAGTTAAGCTTTCCCCCTTCTGCTCGTCACCTTGAAATTTTCTTCCATTAATGGACTAATCCTTACCTTGACTTTTTTCTTGCTTTTTATTTTATTTTATAATTTATGGAATTATGCTTAGTATTCCTCTGAATTTATTAAAATTCACTCTTTCTTCACATTTAAGATACATAATTTAACAACATTCAGTTTTAGTTTCTCTTAACATCCAAAGCTCTAGGTAATATCATTTTCCTCAATGTTCCTGCTACTTTGCTCTAAGTTTTATTATTGGGCAGTATCCAGAATGCTGATCATCTTGTACTTTCTTCAGCCTACTGGAGATTAAAGTTGTCAGCAAGACAACTCAAGCAACCATTCTTTGTGTCCCAGTAGGCAGCAATGTAATTAAAGTGTTCATGCTTCCTTGATTGATGTTCAATTTGTTTGACTATTTACATCCTTTCCTTGATGGATAGGTACTAATACATACAAACAACTGTATCAGTTTTATTATTTTATCTACTTATTTTAAAACAGCTATTTCAGTATTACCATTGACTTGGATTTATCAAAACTTAGCAAAATTTAACATTCAAAGCAATTCTTCCTTGCTTTCTATTGTTTCTGTTTCTACTGATTTTTTTCTTTTTCCTTCTTTTCTGGATTTCAGAGTAATTGAATTCACAGTGTTCAGTTAGAGAGAAAATTTGTTATAAATGAGGATTTATATGTCCAGTTAGTACAGAATCCTCCAATTAATATTTTTATAATGAATAAGTGAAATTTAATTATAAAAATGCCCTGTAACAAAGTATTCGGGAAGTTAACATTCAGTAATCTATTGTACCGGATCATATAGTTGCATTACTCATTGAATTAGAAAAAAAACTTATTAAAAATACATCATAATACATAAATGTATTTTTAATGTATTTATAAATACATTATAAATAAAACATCACTATACACTGGGTATGATATAATATTATGACAGTGACAGCTGGATTAAACTCAAGAAAGGCAAAATTAAATCCTTACAAGTTGTAGCTTCTGTTTCTTGGTAACAGAACTGGTTGGATCCCAGCTCCAAATCTGACTTTGAATGGGATCACAGAGTAGCAGGTCTATGATATGAGGGTTTTCTGGAACTCATGATTTCAGTTTGAATACTTGTTTTCTAATGTATGGAATGCTCTTAACCTTCTGATGTTTACACTTGATTAATCTAGAGGATATTCAACTGCTAATGGTGACTTGGCTGCCCTTGTACAGTATCATTAATTGACTTTCTTTGCATTTTGATTTTATGTTTTTTTGTTATGATTGTGGACTACCATAAATCCTAGGAAGTCCTTGTAGATATGTGTAAGTAAATGCACAAGTTTGTTCATACTGTTATTGCCTGAAAAATTGCTTCTAAAATTGGCAAGGATAGAAACTATACCACATCTTTTTTTTTCCACTTTAAGATTTAATATCAGCAGGAAAACAAGCCAACTGGATTGTTTGAAGTTTGCTCAATAGATACTATGCATATCCTTATATATTGAACTGGACTATGTAATCCATTACAAATGCCAGCCTATTCTATTTTCTAAATATTTCATTTTCTCATAAAATAAATTAGAATTGAAGCAAATCTTGCTTCCTAAACATTTCACATCCCTATAATGTCAGAGAAGCCTCACCTATACACTATACACTGAGAATTGGCTACTTCGTGGCATAAATATACATTGAAGGTAAACCAACCATGCTATTACTGGAACTGAAAATCTGGCTTAGTCATTCAAATCAATCATGATATTTATTTATTTGAATCTAAACCATATTGTTTTCACCATGGTTGAACAAGCCAAAAATACTTGCCAATTCCTGATTTATTTCTATTCCTTTTTTAGTTGTTGTCTATAAAACCTCTATTTTATCTCTAATTGGTTAGAAAAATTTATAAAGATGCATACATATGCAACAAAATGAAGCATCTGCTAGAAAAGCAAGAAGTTTAACAAACATATTAAGTGTCAACATTCTGACTGATGAACCCAATCAAAGCAAGCATGGGCAAGGCAATCCAATTTCTTCATGCAAAACTTTATTGAGTACATCACTTCAGCAAAGATGAGGACAAAACCAGATCTAACTAATTCCTGCACAAAATATTTAATGGATTCATTTCATATATTCATAATTATGTTTATACTTATATGTATTATCTAATGTATGCTTGACAAAACTAAACAAACAACCCACATAATTAAAATTTAAATTCTTCCTCCCAGTGGCGTAGCGTGAGTTGTCAGCACCCGGGGCAAGGCAAGTAATTTGCGCCCCCTAACCTGTGTGGGCAGCGACCCGGCGGCT
>JAOYMU010000274.1:30035696-30049760 GCA_025802295.1 Psammodynastes pulverulentus
TAAAAAGCACTGTAAAGTGGTATATAAATCTAAAGTGCTATTGCTATTGCTACACTATGTTTTATTGTGTCACACTCTTTCCCCAACAATAGGCTCTTGCTCTTAGAAAGGTCCACTTGACATTGATGGAGCTAAGTAAATATATCTTTAATATTCAGTCTCAAATAAAAGTCTCAGACTCTGTAAAGTGGCATACAGTCTTCCAAAAGTTCTTGCGCTGATTGGAATTAGATGCTGTTTTTCTGGTTCTGCTGAACTCCAGTTCAAGCTCTAACATTTGTTAAGGTGTGTAGCTATGGAGAACTCCTACTAAACTCCCAAGACAAGCTCCAGGCAGAAATCACACCAGAATATGGTGTTTATGGTAAGTTGTGATGCCATAGAGCTGACAGCTGATTGATAGCATGCTGTAATAGTTGCCAATTTCCATACATCATCTTCCGCTTCCTTGTCTGCTTGACAATTTTTATCTTCTTTTCTCCTACACATTCACACATACTCTGCCTTAGCATTTGCTTTTGTAAGATAAGGACTGAGAGGGGGAAACTGTCTCTGGACATCAGCATATTCCTGAAAATGCCAGGGAATGTTTGTGGATAAATTGTGAATGGAGAAATGGATGGATGGATGGATGGATGGATGGATGGATGGATGGATGAATCCATTTTTCCTCAAGTTTCTGGGCCTTTGGGAACAGACATGAATTTTTGTGGCTTGGCTACAGTTCTTTCCCAGCTGCAGACAGCAACCCTAAATTCATATTCTCACAGTTATATTATTGCAATTAAAAAGTTATTGATTATTTGGGAATTGTCATGTTTACTGTGTAGTAATTTGCTTTTCACAATTATACCTCCTAGCAGATTCATGTACAGCAGTTACTGAAACTTTCCCCACTTGGTTTTTTTCAGTACAAAATTAGTAGGTAATACTAATATAACATATGCTTTTATTAGAATTAAATGCTACATCCATTGAACAACTTTCTTTATTTCATTCACAGAAGAAACATGGATCTCTAAAGTACACACACTGCTCTGGTTTTATTTATTTTTTTATTTTTTTTCAGAAATGACCTGGAAATAGAATTGAACAGTGATTAGGTTTATAAATGATAATCAAATATTCTGGTGATAACTCTAAAACATTTTTTTTTCAAATGAACCAACAAAATAACAACTACATGAAATAAGCACTGTAAACTGTGGCCCAAATTAAATCAGTATCATATAACAATTTTTGGGTTTTAACTTGGAGTTTTATGATTATTTTTATTGTTGATGTATATGACGATGTCGTCGGTCTGTACCCCGCCCCGAGTCCCTTAGGGGAGAGGGAGCGGGTTATAAATATGATTAAATTGAAAATTGAAATATATACATTTATGATATCTGAATTGGTAGCTACTGTCAAAAACAGAAATCTTTGGATAATAATATTGAAATGAAATGTTAGTACAATATGTAATATGTATTATGCTATGTGCAACAGCCATCAAAAATATAAAATGCACCAAAATGAGAATTAGAAAAGGGATTGGACATTAGACTATCAGCAATATAATACTGGCAAATTTTAAACATGTAAAAAAAAAATCCCAATAGTAAACTGGGGATATCCTGTTCTCCTTTCATCACATATTGATAGAAATGTGCATGTTATGAAAATAATTTGGAATTTTGAAAAGATGCTTTGGAATGTATAAGAGTAGAAGCATAACATATATTTAAAGCAGCTATTTCTTATTTTAGATCCATGTAGAAACTTGAAAAATGCATGGTGGATTTAAAAAAAGTTGCATCTGCACCAGTGGTGGTTTCCTACCAGTGTTGCCACTGGTTTGCTGACTGTGCGCATGTGTGTGCATGCGCAAGCATGCAAATGTTGCCCCTCTGTGCATGCACGCGCTCTCCCTTCCACACACGCGTGTATCTACTGGCACACGCCTACTGCACATGGGTGCCTCGATCATCTAAGAGAACTCTTTGATCCTCCCATCTGATCGGCGCACTTTTTTTAGCTACGGGTTTGGCTGAACCAGAACTTTTTTAGCTTAAAAAAGTGCTGGTTTGGCTGAACTGGTAGCTTAAAAAAAGTGCACCGATCAACTGAGTCCTCTCAGATGATTGGCGTGCACATGTGCAGTAGGGAGAGGGAAGCTTGTGCACGCAGAGGGGTTTTTTAGCTACCAGTTCATCCAAGCAGCAGTTTTTCCTGCTACTGGTTCAGCCGAACCGATGCGAGCCAGTAGAATGCCACCTCTGATCTGGACTCCTAGCCATTTCAAGCCTCTGTTACAAATTAATTTCAAAGGAGGCAGAGGCTTATTAAAATAGAAATATCTAGTTGATCAGATCCATGATATCTTTATAACACATTATTTGTTTCTTTGCAAAATTTTATAAGGTAGCTTTTCTTTCCATATTCCTGGGATATCTTTTGACTTTCCAGAGAGGTCTTGATGATCTTTAATACAAGTATTCATCAAATTCAAGCCAGTTTAGCTTTCTAATTAGGCAAATAATTGAACAATATGAAAGGGTCACAAACAGAATATAAATTAAAGCAAAAATGTCAGAAATATATTTTTTATGGATCATGTTAGTAACTACAGAATACAGAATAACAGAGGTGGAAGGGATCTTGGAAGTCTTTTGGCCCAGCTCCCTGCTAAGGCAGTAAACCCTATATAATTCCAGAGCAATGGCTGTCCAATCTCTTCTTAAGACCCTCCAGTGATGAAGCAGCCACAACTGCTGGAGGCAAGTTATTTCACTGGTTAATTGTTCCCCTGTCAGAAAATTTCTCCTTATTTCTGGACTGAATCCCTCATCAATAAATTTTCATCTGTTACTTCTTGCCTTGCTTTGGAAAATAGCTTGACCCCATTCTTCTCTGTGAGATGCCTGCTATCCAGTGGTGACATAAAAAAATGTCACCACCGGTTCAGTGGGTGTGGCTTGGTGGGTGTGGCTTGGTGTTGATGTGACTGAGTGGGCATGGCCAACTCAATGTCACTCATGGTAAGGTGGGGAGGATGTATTTTAAGAGAACTTTGCCCAAGACTTTTCGGGTATTCAGGGGCTACACCTCTCCCAGCAATGAGTTTGGGCAGTGATCTAACGAAATGTCTTCCAGCTCTTAAACATTGACTTTAAGAAGCCAAGAAGCCAATAACAAAAGTAGTGGCAGAGGGGCAACAGGGGTGTGTGAGATGTGTCCTTCTGCAGTCCGTTCCCAGGTGACAGCCAGGGCTTCGCCACTTCCTCTTTTCTTCAGAGGCATGGTGTCTGCTCCCTTCACACTCCTTGTGGAGGGACACACATTCCCCTGTCGGCCACAGCACTGCTACTTTTGCTCTTTGTTCTTGGTTTCTTCCATGGGGGCGCTGCGTTCTTAAAGTTGATCTTTAAGAGCTGGAAGACATTAGGTTAGATAGTTGCCAAACTCATTGTTAGGAAAGGTGTAGCCCCTGAATACATGAGGAGTTTTGGGCAAAGGTTCTTCCAAAGTTTGGCCAAGCCTTCTCCTCCTTCTCGGGCATACACAGAGAGCGTGACTGCACATGTGAGACAGGGACCTTCTGCGAGGAGATGGAGCATGGGTGAATCCCTCTAGCACCATGAGCACACACGCTCTGTATGTATGCCTGAGAAGCAGGAGACTTGGCTGAACTTTTTGGCCTCCCTCTCTTCTGATACTGACCAGGCAGGTGAGCAGCATTGTGTGGGGCAAGTGTCCATCCAGCCAGCATATCCTTCCTGGCCATGGGGGAGGTAAAGCTCTCCCCTTTCTCCCAGTCAGCACAGCCAGTCAGCTTCCCAGCTGGGGGAAAGAAAAGGCTCTCGATGTTCTCCCAGCCAGCATGGCCAGGCAGTTTCACTTCCTGGCCAGGGGGGAGAGAAGAGAAGGCTGTCCCAGCCAGCATGTGCAGGTAGCTTCCTGGCCAGGGGAGAGAGAGAAGGCTCTCCCCATTCTCCCAGTCAGCATGGCCAGCAGCTTCCAAGCCAGGCAAGCGAGACTCTTCCTGGCCAGTGCGGCCATGTGGCTTCTCGCCCAGGTGGGCAAGTGTCCTCCCACCCAGTGTGTGAGTGCGGCCATGTGGCTTCTCAACCAGCATTCAGAGGCAAGTTAGCTGGAAGATCTGGGAAGTTGCAGGAATCACTGGGAGCAGTGGGAAGCTCCAGGAAAGGGCGGGAAGCAGTGGGAAGCCGGGCAGGGTCAGGCAGAGGTTGCTTACAAGTTCGATGACCAATGCCAAATTTCCACTACTGGTTCGTGAGAACCAGTGCGAACTGGCTGAATACCACCCTTGCTGCTATCATCAGAGAAGGACATACCAGTCCTTCTCTTTTTTAGACTAGACTTTAGACTAGACATACCCAGTTTATGCAACCCTTCATCATGTTTCAGCTTTCAGCCCCTAATAATCTTTGTTGCTCCTCCTGGCCCATTTTCTAGAGTCTCAACTATCATCATGGCTTTAAAATGAGAATTCATGGCTATAATTTACATGCAATTTTTATCTTCAAAGTTACATGTCCAAAGGGATTTTTTATTATGCTAAGTGTAACTATTTTAGATACCATGTCCAAAACATGATAGGTATCAATAACAGATCTTGAGCTGATATATCTCAGCTCCCAATTATCTCCTTAGTCTGAAAGACCCTCTGTAAATTAGCCTGCCACATTAATCTACTTTCAATGTAATGAAAAATAAAATTAGACTGACAGTCCTATGATTTTTATTACATTTTGTTCTTTACCAATGTTTCTTGAGGGGGTATCTAGTATCATTGTGTTACAAGTTTGGGATTTCCAAAGACTTCTGATTTGCTACTATACAAAATAAACTGCTTGACCAAACTGACTTTTGATTGGAAAAAGCATTTTTTTCTCATGCATATTTTTATAGCGTAATTTTGTGGAAAATAGAATTAAAGGAAATATATGTTTTGTTGGCATGTTATAGTCTATTAATGTGATTGTTTATTTGAAACATGTCTTGGCAAAGAATTTTTCTGAAACTACTCAGGACTGAAAAGCTGCAAATTATTTTTTGTCTGGACAAGATCTTTCTTTTTGCTTTATTTTTTTTATAAAGATCAGGAAATAGGTTATCCACAACATCTGAAAAAGGCAGGATGAACAGGCTGGCAGATATTTGAGTAGATCACATAAAACTACAGTTTTATGCTTGGAAAGAGACTTTTGGATTTCATGCAGAATAACTATGTTAACCTTTTGATTTTCCTCAGCAATAAAGCTATTTTATTATAACACTTAATAAACTTGTTTTGGAACATACTATTGAAAAGACTGATTTTATTTCATTTTTGTTTTTGCTTGTGAAAAGAGACTTTCTTTGATGGATCTTTCTCTTTAAAGGATTCTTTCAACACTCTAAAATATGAGGCTTGATAAAAAATACCAGGTACTTAAATATTGTTACTTTAATATTTTATCAGTTATAGTTTTGCCAAGCAAGCCTCTCCTGCCAAAATAATCTTTTCTACAATTCTTAAATTACAGAGAACCATTTTTTACTCTTGGCAGACAGTCTATAACTTTCTCACCCATTTTAGAGCAATTATATGCTCTTTTCATCAGTAAATATTTTAATTTCATCCAAACTAAAAAGAAAAAAAATGCATGGTGAGAAGAAAAGAGAGAAGAAAATGTCATGGGGACTGACTGTTGTTTTCTAAAATTTTGGCAACATCTGGAGAAGCCAACAAATGCAAGTTATTTTATCTTTGCTGGCAGATTGCCTATTCTAAATATATGAAAGCTCTCTAATGTAAGAGAAATGGATACTTAGATTTTAGTCAAAGATTGTTCTTTTCTATCCTTCCTTCTTCTTGATTATAAAATCCATAAATCTCACTGTTAAAGGTCATGGTGTTCATAACTATTCAATATAGCATGAACAACTTACCATTTCTCAAAGAAAAACAGAGGCATAGTTTTATCCTTCTCAAAATCTAAATATCTTTCTTTGTAAATTTAAAGAAATTAGAGTAATATAACTTGAAGCTACTAATATTCCCGCCAATCAAGAATTGTTTTCATTTTGGAATATTTTCATTCTAACTCTGGTGTTCAGGTTATAAAGTATGTTAAATAAAACTTCATTTCATCTGGTTTCATCCACATTTCTTTTAGACTAGAATCTAATCAGTAGAAAAGATTCTTTTCATTTTTCTTCCCATTTTTTTAATTGTTTCATCAAAATTTTATTCTCAATTCTATAGAAAATGGGAAAGAGCAAAGTATTTTAAGAAAATATCTTGTGTTTATATAATGAAGACACCTTCCATTTCCTCTGATATGTAATCTTTTTAAAGTTTCTGGCTTTCTGGCTGCTTTCATTCACATTCTTGCTAAAACCAACAGATGTTTATAAACAAAAGACATAATTTAATGCTATCAATCAAGATAGTGTCAGAGTGTGATGTCTCCTGTGAATGCTGGCTCTTCAATGTCTTCCTGAAAGGCCGTGGGGGAGAATGAGAGCATTCCTGGCACATCCAGTATTGCTGACCCTGAATTGCCGACAGAACATGCCCCAGCTGGGGAGAGTTCACAGGGAAATGAGGAAGAGGGAAGAAGCTATCGGCCTTGGTAGATGCTAGAGTACACAGGGCAGAGAGATGGAGATCTGCCTGATTGATGAAGAAAAGGTCCCACCCTTCTTAATGGGCTGCACCAGCAGGAGCTATTTAGCATGGCAGGCAGAGGGAGGCATTGCTGAAAGCAACGTGTGTGGGTCTTGGCCAGATGATTGTTTGTGTTTTCAGGACTCTTCAGCTCATAAATTTAATTCAATTGCGGAGAGTGTTTACATTTGTGTTTGGAACAGTCGATTATCTGTTGGGTGGACTAATTGGCCATTGCCTGGAAGGTTAGTCTGGAGCTTGTTTGTGGCTGGCTTCACTGAAAATGATCCTCTGAACTCCTGGCTTGAACAATTCCTGTGACTTCTCCTTGCAAGCCCTGAAACTGGATCACCAGACTTGTTGATAACTCTCAGCCCCTGACATCAGAGGAGATTTTGGCTGTTTATTTTTGTAACCTACCCAGGAAAAACCTTTTATTTCCAAGACTGTTTTTGGTTTGGCTGTAGGTTTGTTTTGCTTTTGGTTATCTACTTGGTTGCAGGCCAATTACTGTGCTAAGCTTGCAGCTGGAGGTTAACTGAAAACCTGAAATAGAACTATTGGGAGAACAGACTGACTAAAACACTCTACACCGACCCTGACATGTGGGTGAGTGGGGGCAGCACAGAGAGTGATCAGCAAAACCTGGAAAAGATGGTTTCTGAAGAGCCCAGAGGACCATAAAGATTCAATTCTTATGGGCTTTAGAAAATGATTGAAAAGTTCAATTTTTCCTTTGGGTTTTTTTAACCTTTAATACTGAAAGACAGAGCATCTTTTCTTAGCATGGTTACTGCAAGAAAGAGACAAATGTCCTACCTCATAGGTTATTAGGAGAAGCAGAAGAAAAGAGCCAAATCTAATAAGGACTTCTGGAATCATTACCCTCATTTTGGCAGAACATTTAGTCTTGTACATCCAACTGTTCTTCTAAGCTACTGAAATGTTAAGCATAAGGTGAAGGATTTATACCTGAGAAAACTCTGCTAATAACTACCAAACTACCAGTCTATTCCTGTAAGATTTTTGAAAGGGGTTTAGAGACTCCTGCTTTAGGAAGCCAGGGATTCAAGTCAGCACATCCTTTAATCTGTGCATGCAAGACCAGATACTAGTACATCCTAAATATCTGATGATCATAAACTTTAACCTCATTTATTACTAATAAAGAATATAGAGTACTATGGCCAGCTTTTTTGAACAATGATTTTTCTCTAACCAAATCTGAGCAAAAAAACCTGTTAGTTTTCCACCGTACCTGAAAAAAAAATTCTGATACATAGGTATTAGGCCTGGGTGTTTGTTTTAATCTAATTTATATGCATAGTAAGTTTTGCTAAGTGAAGATGTGTGGAATAAAATAAATAAATAAATAAATAAATAAATAAATAAATAAATATGTCACAGCCATCCTCTTAATGTTGACAAGACTAAGTAAAATAACAGCTTACATTTATCCTAGTTACCTTCTGCACAGGTTGACTATACATTTTTGTCACATATGATTGGAAGGATACTGGTGGATGATCGCAATTAAGGCTTTCACTTCAAACATAAAATATTTTCATACAAACAGGAGTAGGCAAGAAAGAAAGCATGCTATCAAGTAGAGGCTATCAAGTCACATTAGAAAAACAAGCTGTATTCTTCTTATGAAGCAGTAATTAAATGATCCACCACAAAAGTGAAATATAGGCAGGAGCAATCAAGAAAAAATATATTTTCATCATGATTTGCATTTGTTCTATGTTTGACATTAATCTGAGGCGATGACAAATAAAGGATAGATTGTTTAGAAAAAACAAAAACAAACACATTTAAGGTACATTACAATCAGAGAGGATTTTGATTACAGATTTTCTTTAGTAGGAGATAGTTGCTCACATATTAAAAGGGTTGTTGACTTTTCTTCCATTCCTTCACATTTACTCTGAAATATTAAAAGGTAAGTTGCTTTTCAGATCATTATCCAAATTGTATTCTGATGTCTTTATTATGAGACAAAAGGAAAGGGTTGGGGTTTTTTAGTTTATGATATCTGTTCTAGGTTGGAAGATTAATTTAAACAAATGATGCAGTGCTTCATGAGCATCAATAAAAATGTTTATGAGTTTCACTGCAATTAACATATAATGCCATTCAACAACATTTCATCTACTTAGAAATACATTGCAGAACTTTTGACACCAGTCATGTTTAAATAATATTGTGTCTTTCGAGTATTATACAGTATCTGCACATCTTTATACAGTACCTTCAACATCTCCAATTCTACTGATTGGGGAGAAGAGCCTAAAAATCAACTGAATATTTTAGAATTGGCCATATAACCAGGAATCCTACGTTTACATGATTTCTGAGGATTAAAGAGGCTCTGCTGGTGTTTAGTAGACTGTCTCTGTAAGGTAAAGAGGTTGAGGTTCTGAAAGATAAGATAGTTTAGAATTAACAGAGTTGGAAGTGACCTTAGAGTTCATCTAGTCCAACCCCCTGCTTGAGCAGGAGAGTCTATTCCAAATACAGTATTAGCCTCTACCTAGCACCGAACTCACAGCCTCCTGAATGTGAGGCAAGAGCTCCACCTCTAGGCCACCACACCAGTATTGGAAATCTGCTGCCTCCTTGTACATATCTGTTTGCATATGATCTGAAAAGAAAACATATCCTTGGGATGTAAACATATTTTATGTATTGTTACAGCAGTACCAATTGAAAAAAATAACCACTTCATGTTTATTCAAAGATACAATTTGTCCAAAATGCAGTATAACGTATTTTTATCTTCACTTAGTCATGTAATGGATGTTTATCACACTGACACAACATTCAAGGAAACAAGGAACTGCTGCCTAAAAAATTAGAGTTGGTAGATGGACAGCTTTTTTGTAAAAAAAAATGTACTTTGAATTCAAAATGTTGCACAGGTATACCTGTGAGTTAATGCAATAGGGTAGGTACAATTGTATCACTGCATAGAAATGTTTAAGCACCTTGATCAAACTCAATATTTCAATGAACCCTTACATGAAAAGAAGCTGTACAACTTCTACATGGTACATTTTTTTTCCTTTTTAAAATTTATCTTAAAGCTAAATAATCTGTAATCTGTTGGGTCATTGCTTCAGAGATGTTTCCTTACCTAAAACAGAAACAGAATGATATTAGGAGGACAAAAAAGCAGTAGGAGTGGGAGTTACTTCTGACTTCCTTATGGCTTCTCCATTGATTTTTTTTTGTAGGAAGCTGGCAGGGACTCATGGAAATGATGATCGTATGTCCATGACTGACTGTGGCATTGTGGCAAAGTGGCAACTCTGAAGCAGTCACAACCTTGCCAAATTTAAATCCTACAGGAGTTATGGCTTCCATATTTGGAAGACGTTTTGTAACTTGAGGTACATTGATTCAAAATTTATTGCCCTATGATGCACATTTTGCTTTTGTGAAGAACACAAAAGTTTTTATAGTATGTAGGTATAAAACTAGACTCATTTTATTATATTAAGAAATAATTGCAAAACAATAGAATGCTTAATGTATGTATTGACATCATCATTTGACATCTATTCCTAAATATATATGCATATGATCATGTTAAAAAAGTGAAAAGAAGAAAAACATTTTTTAAAAAGTGAAAAGAGTATTGAATTATAAATTCTATCCCTTTGTACCTGATTTATTATTACATCAAAATATTCATAAATGTAAAAATTGTTTTGGGTTACATCAAATATTTTCTTTAAAAATATATTCTTAAGTATTTAAGTTTGCTTTATCGTGCGACATGTAATGTATAGGTAACCATAAAGAATCCATAAGACCTCCCCCACCCATCAGACAGGCGAGACACCAGAATATAAACTGACAGCAAATAGCATTTCTTACTAGCTCTCATGATGATACCTAGTTCAGGTGATGAAACATCTGCAAGAAAACAAGCAAGCTCAGAGATGCCTTATTTCAACCCTGAGCTACAAATATTCTCATTTATTGATACAGGTAACCCTTGGTTTATAACCACAATTGGAACTGAAATATGTTAGTATGGTTGTAAGGCAAATGATCATGTGACCAGACCCAATTTTATGATCATTTTATCACAGTAATTAAGTGATCACCACAGTCATTAAGTGAGTCCAGCTTCCCTAATTAGCTTTGCTTATTGGAAGTGGGCTGAAAAAGTGATAAATCATAATCACATGACTGCAAGGTGTAGCAACATTATAAATGTGAGACAGTTTTCAACATCCTAAATTGGAAATTGGGGGATTGCAGGGATGGTAACATGGTCACAACTTTGAGGGTGGGTCATAAGTTTTTTTTCCCCCAAGGCTGTTGCAACTGAACTATTTTTAAATGAATGGTTGTAAGTTTAGGACTACCTGTGTGGGGAAGCCATTATACTTAAAAATGATGAAACTTTTGTTCAAGATGTATACTGTTAATCTTGCCATTGTTGAATATCTTCCAAGTTTGGTTTCTGTCTCTTTCAAAGTATCTTTTTTAATATGGGGCCCAGTGGTGGGACGCTGCCGGTGTAACAAGTGGTTCGCTGATTGAAAAAACATTGAAAAGAAAATCTGAAAATAAACCCACTTTTCCCACCATTTTCAAAAAACTCTGTAGCTCTATTGTATTGTCCCTTATTTACATATGAAGTTGTGATGGCACAACAGTTAAAGACCGTAAGCTTCTGTTACTTACCCTAGCTCCTGTCCAATTCAAAAGTATGCAAAATGCAAGTAGATAAATAGGTACCAGTTTGCGATGAATGTAACAGCATTCCATGCACCTCAGCATATAGTCGTGCTGGCCAAATAACCATGGAAGTATCTTCAGACGATGCTGGCTCTCTTGTCTAAGAAATGGAGATGAACACTGCCCCCTAGAATCAGACCTATTGGACAGGGGAAACCTTTACCTTTCTGGTTTATTTACATATATAGAATAGTGTTGTTTTGAAACAGCATACTCACTCATTCACTCTATTTATACATACACACACACACACACACACATTCACACACACACATAGTATTTTGTTAAATAAATTCTTTTCCACAAATATGCAAGAGATTTTAATTTCTTTTTTATATCAGATATCAGCAGTTTACTTAGAACAGCATCTTCTTAACAACCAAAAGATTTTCAAGTGAATGTCTAAATACCAGGTTACATTTACTTCCTAAACAGGATTTCTTGAGAGGAAGTAGAGCAAAAGAATGTCTCCAGACAGTGGGAAATGCATTAACGTGAGTTTAACATCATTTGTTGTTTTTAAAATTGCAAGAATTATGCGTTTTCTGTACTATATCTGTAAGCCAGACTTCCTGCAGCAAGGAATTATGGTTGGGAATTGGAGTCCCAAAACATATGGAGATTACCAGGTGGCCATAAACATGAAAATTATGTCTAAATATTTATGGTAGACAAATTATAAGGAAAACAATATCCTTTCAATATTATTGCATTGTAGAAAGAAGAAAGGATATAGGAAGAATTTAAGAAACTGGGTTACTTTAAAATCAATCAAGTTGGGCAAATCTTTTCTTTTATGTATATTCTACTATTCAATTACACATACAGGCACATATGAGCTTTCACAAAAGTACATAAATTCTAGCACAGTACTTCTCAAATAACTAATCTATATCTCAAAGAAATTTAAGAATACATAATCAGCTTTGAAGATTTGAAAAGGCTTGGAAGTCAACATTAGCATTCACTTTTATTTTATTCAAAACAAAGTTAAAATACAAAATACAGAATTCAAAAAAATTCCAAAAGGACAAAACAAAAAAATAACACAAACCACAAAATAATCAAAACATTAAAAAGCTGCATCAAAAATATATATTATACACATATTCCCTATGGCTGAATACTGATTAATATATTGCTACAACATTAGTTCCCATCCTTTCAAAACAAGTCCTCCAAAAATTTAAAACTACTAAATCTATTTGCAACTTATGTTCTCTCTTCTATATCTTATAATGACCAAGTAGTTAACATGAAAAACAATATTAGGGAAACAAAACAAAAATAAAGTTTCAAATCTCTCAGCCTGTTATTGTAATCCACTCATGGAAAATTTACCTCGGCATCTTGTCTATCCCAAGTCATCCCAAAAATTATAAATAAGTCATCCTGGGTCAAATATCTATGTTTGTTTCTTAATATCATCTCTAATTAATTGTTGTTTAATTAAATATGGTAAATTCAATCTCCAAAATAGACCTATCTTCTGATCAATGTGCAAGCAGAAGTAATTGCCAATTAACTGTAATAATATCCAGTCTCCCTCAGATTTCATAGAGGTCTGGAATCTGTCCCTTTTCCTTGCAGTCAATGTCATAACATTAAAAGAATGTGCAGATTTAAACTTCGGAACAGTAGATTCACTTTGCTAGTTCTCCAACTATGAAACTATCTCTTTGTTGATGTTTTTCAGGTTTCTGGAACTAGATCAAAGTCATTTGTGTATCTTCATCCACATCCAAAGATAAAGCTTCATATCTTAACATTATTTTAACAATCATTAATATTTGATCAAACTTCCAAGAGAGGAATCCAGCTAGAAGCTGTATCTTTCCCCACCCCCCCTTTCTTAGCTTTCAGAGACTTTCCGGCCATCTTTATCTGTGAAACTTAGCCAGGGAATAAAGAAAAAAAAAGTATGTTTGCCTCAGTGGTCAGTTCCTACTGGTGTTGCCACCGGTTTGCTGAGTGCACACACATGTGCCCCCTTTCCGCGCATGCACATGCCGATCCGCTGAGAGGACTCTTTGATCCTCTCAGCTCATCGTCAGACTTTTTTTAGCTACTGGTTCAGGCGAACCGGTAGCCATTTTTTTGTTACCGGTTCGCCCGAACAGCAGCTTTTTTTGCCACCAATTCATCCGAACTGATGCAAACCGGTAGAATACCACCTCTCGTTTGCCTCTATATCTCAACCCAAGATTATAAGAAAAGTTCAATGGAAATAAACTCCAGGTGTTTTGAAAATTGAAAAAAAAATACAGAATCCAGTGGTAGAATTCTGAGAACTCATCACACACACCCATACGTTACTGTGCTTTTCATACAGAAGGGACAGAGGCTATCCAGAGCAACACATATCTAAAGAAAAAAGAAAAAAACAATTAAAGACCAGCAACGGGTTGAAATAAATCAGCCAACCATTAATCGACTTTTAAAACAATAAGGAAAATAAAACAATGATGTTGAAAAGGGAAAGTTAAAATTCCAGTGTGCTTAGAAAATGAAACTGCTTGACAGAAAGATGGATACGCCAATGACTTTTCAATTGCTTCAAGAAGGAATTGACTCGACTTCCAGGACTCAGAGGCGACGGAAGCTGGAGTGGCTAGCTCTTGCCCCCAGCTTCCGAAACCCATCGT
>JAOYMU010000274.1:30354078-30367138 GCA_025802295.1 Psammodynastes pulverulentus
AATACTGTATTTATGTCCTTTGCCCTTTTTAACTGGAAGCCGCTTTGAATATTTAGAAAAGCGGGGTATAAATTTTTTAAATAAATGAATGAATGAATGAATGAATGAATGAATGTAGAATAATCCATTGCATCTCCCTGTAAAGTTTGCAAAGAAGAGCTTAAAAAAATAATAAAACCTTTCCCAGATGCCCTGGGTTAGATAGATCAATCTGACCAAGTCAATGCATATTGCATTATTTTAAATATAACTGGACTGAAGATTTTATTTATGTGTCATGATTTGATTAAATTGTTCAAGAGGTACTGATGCCAGTTCTTGATTTAAATGATATTAAGGAGGTAGGAATATTAATTTCGTTTTGTACAGCTACCAATCTGCTTCTCCTTTCACCAATGATTTTAAGCTCTGCTTAATCTTGCTGCTGCTGCTTTTCATGACAGCTTTACTTCTACCCTCTTCCACCTTCCTGCTGTCTTTTCGGGCAAATTCCAACACCTTAACTCAGCCTTCCTGAGCAGTCAGTCATGTGCCAGCCTGGGTGCCTTCCAGATATATAGAGTCCGGTTCCAAGAATTTTCAGCTTACATAGCTACTGCTGAGAATTTTGGGAGTTGAAGTCCACACAAACCTTCCTGGTTAGGAAAGGCTGAGGAAATGATGTTTTAACTTTTCCATTCATGCTGACTGCATTGCCAGTATTTCCCACATTTCCGGTGCTCTAGTTGAAGTCTGGCTCTTGGTGCCACCTTTTTTTGTTTTTGCTGTTCCAGTTGCAATTGCTCTTTCTATCTGCCATTGGTCTTGCATTTCCCATGCCCTTAAAGGTGGGCAAAAGGCCACTTGCTAAAATGTATATAGATTAAAGCAGTGGTTAATTAGCTATGCAACATGCACATTAAAAAAGATTATTCCTAAGTTAGCATTATTAGGGTTGATCAGTTGTTTTGACATTCAGTTATAATCCATTTTTGAAGCCTAGAAGCAATAGCAGCTGAAAATAAAAGTTAATGATAGCTTGAGGTCAGAAATGGATGTCGCTTCAGATCATAATTTTTTGAGCCAGCGGAGATGGTAACGGTTGCCTAATGTGACCTCACACATAGCAGCATGGACTATCAAAATAGACAGGGCTCCTGTCGAATCCTCAGTTCCAGTAATTGAAATGCAGCCTTTTATCCAGTGCAGTCAGTCATGTGCCAGCCTCTGTCTCTTCACCCAGGAGTCATTTTGATCCTTGAATCTCAATGGGTATAGAATGAACCTGAAATCTTTTAATCCTCAACACAGTCTGTTCCTCTTTATGGCTTTACTCTCAGCTCATCTGTGCATAAGCCAGAATTACAGGGAAGTTACTGAATTCTTGCCGTTTACTGACTCTAGAACAGTTGCATGTCTTAACTTAGCAGGGTCAATCTTTTTCTCTCTTCCTTTAAAAAGAAAAGAAAGAAACACTGCAGGTTGCTTGAACTGTGATTTCATTTTTGGTCAATTAAATATGTGTGGCTTCTAAGTACAGTATGTTTAAATATATTGAGAAGTTATGCCTACTTACATTTCTGTTTCTTAAACTTGGAGGAGTGTAACAAAAATGAAACAGCTTTTCATTCTGTTTCTGAATACTGTCAGATTTCAGTTGGTGGTTTTGGAAGATAATATTTCAAGCTGAATATAGATTAGAAAAAAAAGCTAAATAGAACAATTGGGAGCTTTGTGTGGTTCTCTTTGACTGATGGGTAGTCTGATGCCTATGAAGCACTGATATGTTTATGGGCATTTCCCTTCTGTATCACCTGACTTAATTTTAAAAATTCAAAATTGACCTATTAGTCCAAAAACACTGTTGACACCTTCTATGTTTACCTATGCCACAGACACATACTACACATAAGATTTCTTTTGCATATTTTTGTGACAAATATCCAGCAATCTCCATATTAATTGAATAATTTTGACTGATATTTATTTTTAAACTGTACATTCAGGCCTGAGGAAGTGCTCTGTGGTCTCCTGACAGTCATTGTTTGTTCTGTGTGGATTATCTTATCTGGATAATACTAAAAATAATTGAAAAGGCTCATTCATGAGTTTTGGTATGAGCCATTTCTTCCAACTCTGACTGATTCTTGTTGTTTTTACACTTTTAAAAATTTGCTTCTTTTGTATTTGCATATGATTTACTATTACTGGGTATAATCTTGCTTACTAGACCTTTTGTAGTTCTTCTTTGGGGTTAGGGCTTTCTGTGAAGAGAAAAAAAAGTGAAAAGTAAACTACAGAACTTTTCACTTAGATTTTCCAATTTTTTTTAAATCATACCGTTATCAATTTACATGTATAATCAGCCTTATCAATTAAAAAAACCTTGTTTTTGAGAAGGTTGGGAAACCTTGTAAGTTTGAAAAGCATACATTCTTTTATTATCCTTTAAATTATAGCTTTGATCCCACAGAGTTTTTTTATTCTGCTGTTGCTTCTAAATTCAGGAATTAGGGCTTAGAAATTGCTCATAGAGCCACACATAATATAGAGCTGGATTGAAAATTCTTATTTAGATCATTTTTCTGATTTTCTTTTCCTCTTTGGGTTTTTCCCTCCTTGGATTTTCTTTTGAAAGCTGTTGAACTGTTGAATTTCAGACTCCCATGTGCATCCTGATAATATTTGACAAAACAGCTTTCTAACGTCACTATTTACAAAACAGATGGAGAAATTCTGATGCAATTATTGTAGGAGGAAGGCCATAATAGTTTAAGGTAGCACAAAGTCAGAAGGAATACATCTGATGAATTGAGCTGGAAGTCAAGAAAGCTTATGACTGCTGATAACATTTATTAGTTGGAAAAGCTGATTTGATGCAATTATGTGTTTACTTTGATCAATTTTCTAAAATACATGGATATACATTTTTTTTATTTCCCAGATTGCATCACTCAGCTTCCTAAATGTTGCTACAAAATCAGAGGTGGTATTCTACCGGTTCGCACCGGTTCGACCGAACCGGTAGCAGCAAAAACTGCCGCTTGGGTGAACCAGTAGAAAAAATATGGCTACCAGTTCAGTCAAACCAATAGCTAAAACCCGCCCCCGTGTGCGTGCGCTTTCCACTCCCTTCCACACATGCGCACGCCTACCGGCGCGTGCCTACTGCGCATGTGCGCACTGATAATCTGAGAGGACTCTTTGATTTTCTCAGCTGATCGGCACACATTTTTTAGCTACCGGTTCGGCCGAACCGGTAGCCAAAAAAAGTGCGCTGACCAGCTGACAGGATCAAAGAGTCCTCTCAGATGATCAGCACACATTTTTTAGCTACTGGTTCGGCTGAACCAGCACTTTTTTAGCTCAAAAAAGTGCCAGCTCTGTCAAACTGGTAGCTAAAAAACATGCGCAGATCATCAGAGAGGTCTCCCCGACCCTCTCCAATCATGTTTTTTAGCTACTGGTTCGACCAAACCAGCACTTTTTAGCTAAAAAAGTGCCAGTCCGGCCAAACGGTAGCTGGAAAACATGAGCAGATGATCGGAGAGGCCTCCCCGACATGCGCACAATCAGCGAACTGGTGGCAACACCAGGAGGAAACCACCACTGTTCTAGATGATAATTTTAAAAAAGCTACCCATTTAAAAAAACCTTAGTTGAATTTATATTAAACTTCCAACCAAATTTCAAGGTGTGAAATGATTTTCTTTAGTAGCTCATTCTATTTGCTTTATTTAAAGAATACAGCTTAAATGGCTCTCCAAAAAAAGAGGAATAATTAAATCAGAATATATTTAAAAACTAGATTAGAATATCTACAATTGCAGTAAATGTTCTTCTTAAATTTATACTGCAGGAAGTAGTGATTGAATAAGGTTAACTTCAGACGCATTTTTACTAAATGTCTTCCTTCCAATCTACAGTCAAAAGCTGTGTCATATGAAAACAAACATAATGGCTTTAAATGTCATTTTACTGTGAAACAATCATAATTAACAATGAAATCTTATGCATTTCTAATTAGAAGTACATTCCACTAAGCTCCAAATAAATATTGCAAAATTAACAAAAAGGATTAGAAAAACAAATGTTGCCTTTCCACCCAAAATGTTTCATCTCAGATTACCAGGGTAAAATAATTAAAAATTGCATTAATTAATAATTGTACGTATTTCTGGTTGCATCATGATTTTCTAATCAGGGTAACAGTGAAGGACAACAGGGAAATAACACAGCAAGTACATAATTCTTTTGTGTTAAATAGACTGATACTTATGAAAGATCAGCCATTAATTACAGTGCTATAAAGAATGAATGAAATATTAAGCTTCATAAAAAAATCTGCCAAAAGGAGTAGAAGATATATCATTTATTGGTTGAACCATTACTTTGCCTTTTAATCCATTTTGTTTTATCATTTTAAGAAGAATGCAGTATCATTGGTTGTATAATTGCAAAACTGATGGGAAATTCTAAAGCCCATCATGAAAAAACATTTTCCAATTTCTAACTAGCTCTAATCCTAGGGATGGAGATCAATAGTAATCAAGACACTTTATCCTTTCAAGATGGACCATCACCTTGACTTTCAGCATTGCTACTAAGATAATATCTGATATTAGCGGATGACTGTAATAGTTTGTGAACTAAGGATATTCATTGTGTCTAATTGTGTGCACATTCATTTATCAGCCATACTGAATTCATCAGCTTTCACAAGATAGTCAATTCATTGGTAAAATAATAGTCAGCTAAATGGGAAAAATAGTGTGTGACAAAATAACTGTTATTAAAATTATATTGTTTTAAGTCACACTTGTCTTAGTTTATTGCTTGTTAAGAAATAACTCTGAATGAGGGTCAAATTAATAACTACCACAGAGTCATTGTGTGTCAGGATTAGAAAGGACCTTGGAATTAATCTACTGACCACTACCTGGTTCAAGAATATACTAATACAGTACCCATCACAGAAGGCCATTCAAGGTCTGCTTAAATATCTCCAATGAAGACTTTTTCCTTGCTGGACAGCCGTTATCATTATGAATGTGCATTTTTTTTCCTGGTGTCCATTAGATATGCAATGTTTTAATTTTAACTCATGAACAACCCTGAAGAAGTTTGCTTCTGTTCTACATAACAGGAGTTCAAATATCATGTCCTTTCTTCTCCATTATATATCCATAAGTAACAGTCATTCCTAATAAGTGATTTATTCCTGGTTCCTTATTATCTTGGCTACACTCCTGTGGCTATGTTTTCCTGTGGTTTGTCAATGATTTTTCTTAATTTGAGCACCCATAAATGTATGCATATATAATTTCCTATTCTCTATGACTTTACACTGTGATTAACATGACCTTTAGTTTTATCCAAAGATCTAGGACTTTGAATGTGTCTTCTTCCCTTAAAATGCTATAATCTGGGCCAGGATCACCTTAACTAGATCTTAGTCTTGCTTAGTGGTTTATAACATGCTTCCACCATATAATCACTATTTATTTTCCTCTCTTTTATTCTTACCCAGATATTCTCAACTGCATCCTTAGACCCATGTTCCAGGATTTTAACACATGTTTTTCTACATACTGTACAGTTCCTTTTCTCCTCTCATCAAATCTAGTCCTTATATAAATAAAAGTTTCAATCTTTGCCTTCCACTGATATATTTCCACTAGTATTTTATTTATACATTTTAATTAAAGCACTGATAGTTGGGTCCAGGTTACAAAATGAGGAGTAGAGGACAGTAGAAAAAAAGGTCTTTTATAGGAATTTTGAACTAAGAAGTGAGAAAAGAAAGTCTAGGGTTCTGATTTCCTATTAAGAATTTGAGACCATAGGAAGAAAACTGGATTAATTTCTGTGTATATAATGGAACCATTTTATTGTTAAAGAAAGTCATGCTTTTTTTTTTTAACAGTCAGCGATGCTGGAAATAGCGATTGTTTCATATTAACGAGTGGTGGAACATTGATGGGGTTAGGCATGGGTCCTTAATTGGCTATGAAACATCCACAGTTTCAGCTAGTTATTTTGTTGCTTTTCTGCTGATTACGTCTACCTAAGAATAAGATAATTGCATGGACTGAGTCTCGCTGCCTTTTGTCAGTGTCATCCTGCTTGGGTTGGAATCATTAATATTTCTTTATTTTTGGCCAGGAAGAATGTGTAGGATCTTTCCTTAGAGCCAGGAATACTGACAGGGTATGGTAAAATAGTGTATGGGAACTGGTTTTTCTCAGGTCAATGAAAAATATCCCAGAAATAGGGTTTTATTTGTTTTTTCATAGTTTAAAATATTAAATCAAGTCAGACAAATATTCAAAGTTGGTTGAATAGACCTTTTGAAGTTACACAAATGCTACTCATATAAAGTTAATAGAGCACGGGTGTCAAACTTGCCACATCACATTGCCATCGTGTGATGTTTTGTGATGTTTTTTTCATTCCTGGAGCTGGGATGGGCGTGGCCTGTGCATGATGTATCCAGTCCATCGGCACCAGTTTGACACCCGTGCATAGAAGGTACTTATTTACACAAGAGTAATGCAATCACGCTAACGGTGACTCTTCAAAAATAGAGTGCAGAGTGCAACCACGGGACACCTTTCAGGAAAACGATTTGCTTGCATTAGATTGAATTACATCTGGAGTTGTTTTTTCTGAAAAACTGTGGTCCTATAGAAATTGTTGTACCATAATTCCTAGCACCTCCAAGAACATGCATAATGTATGCTGTTATTTTTATTCATATTAAAAGAGCCACAAATTCCTATCTATTGGTTATTTGGTATGTTATCCCAATAGTTGTACACACATTTTGTTGACTTTATTCACTGATATTGCAGGTGTGGTCAAAACTGGCAAGACTGTATGGAGCATTGAGATGCACATATTTTTGAGGCCTTCCTTTAGATATGTTATAGCTTTTATACTGTATATTAGAGAACAGATGAAACAAAATGTGGTGAATATAACAAATAAAATTGATTGCATAAAAAGTGATGTAAATATTGATGAAAAGTTGTCATTGGCTGATGAATTCTTCCTCTCTTCCCTTGCAAATGCAAACTCTACACAGATCCCAAAATTCTTTCAAAGAGTTCAGAATCCTTCCACCTTAATACTTTTAAAGGAAAGATAGCAAGCTAATAGATAGGGAAGAACATTATAAGCTGCCATTTTATACTTTATTTAAGTCCTCTGTCCTCTACATGATAGGGTGCAGAAACAATTAAAAGGATGAGAATAAAGTTTTGTTCTCCGAGCTTGTAAGTTAGTTTTTGAACATTGTACAAAACACTGAACACCTATCAGGCTAGGTAACATCTTCAGCCGAGTTTAGGGAATGCTTACAACATCCCCTAAAATCCACTGAAGATGTTACCTAGCTAGCCCGGTAGTGAAACATTCAGAAACCAACTCACAAGCTCAGAGAACAAAACTTTACCCTCATTTCTACACATGAGCTACATATATTCACCACTATTGCACAGTTAAAAGGATTAAGGTAGCTATAAAGTCCAATGCAGTACAGTGATAATCCAGCTATAATGTTTTTCAAAAGTTCTTCAAACCCTACAGTCAGAATTGGAGGGTAGAGAAAAAAAAGCAATTGACATCAGTTTTGGGCAATCAGCTTTAAAAAATATTTCTTTGTGTGGGTTTTTCAAATGAAAATGCAGTTTAAAGGAATCCAAAGATTACCGGCTCTGTTTCTTTAGCTGAATTCCTAGCTAAATTGCCTAGAAATTAAAATATATATATCCCAAATCACAGAGCAGAATGGAAAGCATTCTGTTGGCATAGATTTTCTATAATGTTTTTAATTTTACAGTTGTTTTTCTTTGTGTTTTTTATGTTTAAGTTTCTAAAAAAATTAGCTTTAAAACAAAAAGAAAAAAAATGGGAACATGAACACACCTCTGACCAAAGCAGAACATAATATCAACTTTAAATTCATTCATTTAAAAAATGCTCTTTGGCACAGTAAAAGTGATTTTGTTGTGATTCCTTTTAAACATTATACAAGAATGTTTGAGAAGATAAAACTTGCTACTTGGGATCACCAAGGCAAGTTTTACATCAAAAACATGGCATTTTAAAAATGAGGCATATAATTTCTGTCAGACCTTTAATGTGCTTTGCATGATAATTTGACCATAGAATGACTTGGCTCTAGGCCCAGAGTAATTATGTTTCTTGTGTTGCTGTCTGAGCTTTCTGCCAAATGTGGCAAAGTAGCATTTTCCCTCACACAACACTGTTAATGAAAACTGTCAAAGTCTTTCAGGCTTCCTTATTTTGTTGTACTTAAGTTGTCATTGTGCTCAGTTGATTTCTTCAATTATTTTTCAGCTGGTAAGAAGCAAGAATAGAAAATACCCCTTGATTTCATTTTTACATAACAGAGTAAAAAATTTCATACTATTTAATCTTAAAACTAATCCCTTCTACAACTAAAAAATGGTGAGAGAACAGGTCCAAATCCATTCCTACACAATGTAAAAGAGAAAAAAATGTTTCTCTGGATAATCATGGAATTAATGCAAAGTTTTAAACAAATCAAATTGGAGTCTGGTTCTTTAATAGAACTTCTGCACTATATAAGAATATATTCATGCAAAGTCAGGAGTATTGTTAGACATTCATCTACTTCATTTAAAAGACATTCCCAGGCAGAGAACACAGTGTTTACTTGTTGCTTTTTTCTATCTCATTAGGACTGTGATGTACTTTCCCAAGGTGCCTGATTTGGTGCCTTTATTTGTTCTGTTTGCCCCACCTACAATTAAAGATTAGTGATAATCTTTGTGAATGTTATTATTATTTGTATTATATTAATAGTATTGTGAGGTTATCTTATTGCATTTTATGACTAATTTTTTATTCATATCTATACTTTTAGGCATATGTGCTTTCAGGCCAAAAGGCTGAAGTAGCTTGGCTTGGAAAATGTTCTGTTATTTAACCTCAAATAGCAAAACATCTTCAGCATCTGAGGAAATCTTGGTTTATTTTTGACATCATGTGAACTGGTAGTCTAGGTGAGATCTTAAGGATGAGTGGCTGCCAGGCTGATAGAGACAGAGCTATGATGTTATAACAATCTGGCAACTAACCACTTTAATGAGAAAAGTTGTTTTGTGTGTTCCTATTATTGAGATTACTGTGAATTTGGAGAGGGATAGGATGTCATCTGTGAACATTATATGGCAATGGAGTATTTAGCCTTATGTCTGAAACATCTTTGTGTCAGCGATGAGAACTGTCTGATTGCATCTAAAGATACAGTGGATTTCATGGAAACTGCAAGATGCTGTTGTTTCTCTAGACATCTGGAGGCAAGGAAAAAAGCTTTGTTTATGAGCGCAAGCAAATGCCCCTTCACACAAAGTGCATTTATCAGGTTGACTCAAGGAGAGAACGCACTGTTGTGCTCATATTCAATCAGACCAGTTTCATGAAAGCCACAGGAGGTACAGTAGCTAGAGGCTGAGCATCTGTCATACAGCCAGGATATCATTTTTCTTCTTTTAAAAAAAATGAAGAAATGTCTATCAATTTAGAAATAATTTACATAAAATAGAGCTCTTCCTCTCAGTAATATATTGATTAATATCTCACCTTGTGCAGGGTCCAATAATATATTTCTGATTTTTATTTAGAAGTACCTCATGATTTTATTCCGTATGCATCACACTTTTTTTTAATGAAGCATGGGATAATAGTAAGCATAATTTAAAATGTGCTTTCTATGCCAATTATCCCCAAGTGACAATATCTCTTCTTTCTCCTATTAATGGACAGTTTTCCAACACAGAAGGTTCATTTGAGAAGAGAAGGAAGAGTCATCTGGTCACCCTTAATAAAAAAAATTAAGAAGTTAGTAGACAGATAATAGCAGTTATTTCAAAATAAATAAAAACTGAATAGAATACATGGGGATTTTTCACAGATGCATATACATTTTGAAAGAAAAATGCTTTTAATGGCCTTGTATAGGTAGTCCTCAACCTACAACTACAATTGACCCCAAAATTTCTATTATTAAAAGAGGCATTTGTTACCATTTTATGATATTTATTGCCATAGTTGTTAAATGAATCACTACAGTTGATAAGTTAGTAAGCTGGTTGTTAAGTGAATTTGGCTTCCCCATTGACTTTGCTTGTCAGAAGATCACAAAAGGTTATCACATGACCCTGGACCACTGGAACAGACGTAAGTATAAACCATCTGAATTTTGATCTGGAATGGTTGTAACTGTGAAAAATGGTCGTGGCACTTCTTTCAATGCCATTGTAACTTTGAATGGTCACTAAATGAACTGTTGTAAGTAGAAGACTACCTGTAATCCCTTGCAATGAGTTGGAGTCAGGGCAACCGACTGGAGCTGAGCATTTACTGTCCAGATGCACTTCCTGATGCCTATGTGGGGCTTGCAGACATTTTGAAAAATAAATGAATAAAATAATTTGATAATTTTAGCTTCGTCAGCATTTTCCTGGACAGCCTACTTCATTGTTTCTTGTAAGAATATATTTGGGAAAGGGATGTTACACTCATCATCTTGAACTACAGAATATATTATTGCAATAAATACATTAATAATTCATTGCTATGAAAGTGTTCATATTATTTTTCCCCCAGCTAAATTCAACTGCTAGCCCTCATTTCCTTTGCTTCCCCACACATTATATGTGGGGAAAAATCCAAGTCTTTTTCTATTTGAGACAATGGAAAAAGTTATATTTATATTTACATTTTCCTGTCTGTAAATATTTATATTTCAAAGGGAATATTTATATTTAAATACAGGAAAACAAATGTAAATGAACTTGACACATATGAACTAAGCTATGAAGTAGTTAACTGGTATATAGCCTAGCATACTGTGAAAAAACCCCACAAATAACAGGAATGAGTCCATCCAACCATTTACCAAATTAATGTTATTGAAATAAATATATAGTGTTAGAGGGGAACAATAATGAAAACAATATGACTGATATATTTTCTTTATAAAGGAAAGAACTTACCATTTTCTATTTACATACATACACACAACATAAGAAGCATAAGAAGAACTTAATAAAATGATTGTCTATTTCTGTGTCATGATTACCATCTATTATGTCTTTCTGTGGACTCATTTGTGGTATGTTTTATACCACCTTCTAAGGCAATATTTAGGTAAAAGTATAAAACTTACCTATATCTAATAAATCTCCCTGCCACTTCTCAATACGTGGTTTAAACCCCTGCCTGCCTTTCAAGTGTTCATTGAAATGATTCATACAATATCATCAGTTCTTCCATCTTTTAAAAAATCTGTGACATAAACAGCATTAATTTAAAATTATATATACTATTTTTCATTCTCTATGTTGCTGTTCAGAAATTTTACTTAAAATCAGCAAAAAGTCAAAATATATTTTAAAAAGTATTTTTAAAAATCAGTCAGAGTGCTAAAAGCCATTAAAATATAGCCTTGGGATAAATAAGACCCATTTAGCAAATCTCTAAATAGCTTTGTGAAGTAAAAGTATCCTGGCCACCTCCCAAATGCCCCAGAAGGATCACTTTAATACGCCTCCACAGAGTTTCTAAATCAGAAGGCCACCACTAATACAGCAAACTATATGCTAGCTATTCTATGCACAGAAAAGGGGACAGCTCAGCCATTCAAATTAATGATTTTCTTGTTTTACTCCCTAAATGGGAAATTTACGTAGAGAAGCAACTATAGATATCTTGCATACATTGTGATGTATCACATTTGTAGGAATGGAGGATAGCAAGTTTTAGCTGGAGAAACTCTGTTTTATTGGGGACGGAGCCTTGCTCTTTTCCTTCAAATTGATATTTTACTTCTGTGACTTCTCATTCTTGAACCTTACACCCTTGCCTTAAAATTCTTGGAAGGCTACCTGAAAGGAACTCAAACCAGGCTAGCAGTTGATTCAGAGCTAACTTCCCCTTCCTGTTGCAGATAAATAAGCTAGAACATTTTGCATAATTAATTATATGTCTTATCAGTTAAGGACAGAAAGGTGAAGACTGTAATATTGTACTAATGAACCTGCTTTCTGGGATGGCCAATCACTACCAGGGTGGGAACATATTGTTGCCTATTGCTTGCTAATGATCATGTGCCTTGTTTTCCAAAAGTGTATAAATTCTATGCCACTTTGTGTATTAGGGGCTCTCAATTTGTGATTTAATCAGACACCTCTTTGCATTGTAAGAATAGACAGGCTGCAATTTCTTACCTTGTGTGATAATTGGCTACTTTGCACCAGGAAAAAAAAAATCAGTTTTTGGTTGGGCTAATTCACAGTTTGGCTAACACACTGATGAGCATATAGTATTATATTAACAAACTTTACTTCTATTAAAACACAGAGAAACTGCCAGTGGATAAAGTAAAATTGAAACTGGGAACATTTGCTATCTTCTTTAAAATCTATTTGTTCTAGTTCTAGAAGCACTCATGGTGGGCTTCTGAATTATCAATGCCTAGTTCCTCTTGTGATATGGAGCAAAATTTTAAGCTATTATTATGCTGTTTGATTATATCTATCACATTGTAGTCTGCTCATCTTCAAAAGTCAGTCTTAAAATTTGAGACTTCATTTCTTTTATTTAAAATTAATGGTTCTGCTAGATCAGATCAAAAGTTCAATTAATGTGTTCTACTTCTTATTTTCAAATGTGGGGGGAGGGTATTTCTGGGACAAACCTGAAGGCTTATTTGCCATTCAGAAATAGTTGAGTCAGTTTTACATTTGAAGGGATTGACTTTCATTATTACAGAGAGAAAATAACGTAAGTATCTTTCTGAAGGTCCTTAGTACTCATTGCCATAAACATATAGCATATGTGCGAAAGCTATCCAAGGATACTTATAAGCTGCATTTACCCAGTGTGCAGAATATACAGTAGCAGATAAAAACAAAATACAAATGTACATAAATACTGGAAAGAAAGAAAGAAAGAAAGAAAGAAAGAAAGAAAGAAAGAAAGAAAGAAAGAAAGAAAGAAGGAGAAAAGAAGGAAGGAAGAAAGAAAG
>JAOYMU010000274.1:30437697-30448424 GCA_025802295.1 Psammodynastes pulverulentus
CAAAAAATAAAATAAAAAAATATTGTTTATCTCTCTCTCTCTCTCTCTCTCTCTCTCTCTCTCTCTCTCTCTCTCTCTCTCTCTCTCTTCCTCTATCTATCTATCTGTCTCTCTCTCTTTCTCTCTTTCTCTCATTGGATTAATATTAAAATAATATAAATATTAGCAATTTCAACAATTATTGTTTGAAAATCAGAAACTAATCAACAAAATAAAATCATGTACTCACATACACCCCAGTCAACATTGCCTCTAATTGTTATTTTGCATTGTTTTCTAGATCTTCTATGATTAACAGCTATTTGGAATTCAACCAATATAGAAGTTGATAGTGAAAGCGAGTTTCCTCCATGTTGCTGGTCAGCATTTTGTGACCAGTAATATAGAAATAAATTACAAGTGTCTTAAATCTTTATTTGGTTTTGGATGTTATTTAATTAAAAAAATATATCCTAAGTGATATAGAAAGCACTATTTATGGATTTTATATTCTACATTGTGAGAGAGACATTAGTCACTTCAATTTTTCATTAGGAGTGGTCAAAACATAAAAAATAGCTTTGAATTTGCAAAATAGAATAATCTTGTATTCCAGCATTGTTATATTTTCAAAAGTAGTAGAGTGATTCAATTAGAGGTGGGTTTGGATTTAGAAGTTGCCCTTTAGTTTCAAATGAATTTGTGTGTCTAAGTTAAGGAAGTTTTTGCTAGAGACCTGGATGCCCTCTACAACTCTGAGTGGTAGCATTACTGGAAATTAGATAATTTCATATGCCTATAACAACTCAATAACACTCTTTATATGCTATATCATACATGCCGATAGCATTTCATTTTCATTCTGAAAATGAAACAGTTCTTTCAATTTCCGTGTAATGTTGTCCTTCAACATTGATTGAAAAGAATAACTTGTGAAAAGTCTACAGACATAATCATAATTTCCTTGACTGTACAGTAAAGAATATTTGCCATCCAGTGCTAGATATAGCCATAGCAAGTTCAGGTATTCATTATATTCTATTGCATGCATTCCTTCTAAATATTCAAAGTGTTTCATGTTTGCATTACTCATATTGAACAGAGTTCATTCTAAAATGTCATTTAGACTGAAGATTTCTAGATTATAGCTCAAACCTGTATCACTCTATTAGACAGTCTTATTACACTACTGATTTCTAAACTCTTTCACTGTTCAATAGTTCTATAAAGCTCCTCTACAGTGTTTTAAAAACTTCATTGTTTAACCTTAACTGCAATCAGAGAGTATCATTTAAAAAATCCTTCAGTTTATTATCTGAATGTATTCTATTAACTCTAAATTATAACAAAGATTGATAGAATAACAAGAAAAGATTTCAAACTTTGCTAAATAATCTTGAAAAGGCAGAGTGAACATCTTTATGCCTGAGCGTAAACTTTTTGATATGTACAAAACGGCATCTGATGTGGTATTTATATATTAGCTCAGTTATAATTATGTAAATTATAAAATATAAAATGGATTTTGTTTTTGAATTCTTTGCTTCTCGATTTATCAGTTGAAGGAGATATTTGTGAAGTTTCAGCACTGCTATCTAGTCATGTGACCTGGAGCTCAGTCCCAAAGATAAATGCACCAATTCACACAAGCTAAATAATGACCCATACATTGGAATTTTTGAGATGCTTTAGCTTGCATTTAATCTAAAAGAAACAATTATTGTTTTATTTCCCTCACATTTAAATACATTCAAATTGATTTATTTTTTCAAATTTATACCCTTTCCAAAAGCCCTTCTATCAAATCTATTTTTTCTAAATGTATTACATACTTTGATTAGGAGCCACCCAGTTATATCAGTTACAGTTACTATATAAATGTTTTAAATGAATTAATACATTTTGTATTTCTGTGCTTACAAGACAGACTCATATATCATCTTTCTTGGTCTCTCTCTTTATCCCCCCTACTCTCAAAATACCATGTTAAATATATTAATGATGCTTTTTTGTTGTATTATTTGCCCTATCCTCACCTGTGATATAGGTGGGGGAGGGCTCTTGATTCTTTTTTCAGTCCCCAACTCTACTACCATTGGTGATAATATCTTAGCTACCTACCAGTTTGTATATGAAACTTCCTTTGGCCTTGTTTATTCCCTTCTAACTTTCTAGACCTAAATTCTCTCCCTCAGGTTGTGAGTCTTGTCTTTTTTCTCCTTTCACTCTTTATATTTTTATAAATTCTTCCACATTATCCTGATGTGAGGCCTTCCTGAGCTCCTTTTTCTCATCTTCCTCTAAGCCTAGAATCAACTAGTACAACCACTTAAATATGTTTATTATTGCTTGCACACAACAGTCCCTTTCTTTTTGTAGATTGAGTTCAGATCCAGAGTGATGTCTTCCTGGGCAATTTCTCCCACATGTTACCAAGTAAGCTGCTGCCATTGTGAGCTTCTTTTTGGTATCTTCTCTGCTGCCCATCTCCTTCCCTCTGGTACCTTCTGAAATTCTAACACTGCTGAATACATGAAAATATGTTTTTGGTTTGTTTGTTTCTATTCTATCCCTTTAATTCACCTTCTGGCTAGCTCCTGTAATAACCACCAGGCAGTCATTCTCATCTATCAGTCTTTTATTATTTCTTTCTCTGTTGGACATGTAACAAAAAACTTATAGGTCTAGTTCATGAAGACAATATCATGATTCCCTGGCCCAACTCTGAAACTCATCATTTTGTATATGACCTTAGCCTGCAACATCTCAACAGACTTGGGGAATCATTATTCCACAGCCCAGGAAGTTACTTTTCCCCAGGAAGGATGAAAAAGCTAAAGATAGCAAATTGCCACCATGCCCTGAGGATTACCAGTGTCTTTTTATCTAATGCAATTTTAAAGTTTAGCTGCTACTGCCTTCAAAAGCCGAAGAGAGCGATTTTATTTATTTATTATTTTATTTATTTATTTTTATCTTGTCAACTAACCCCCTCTAGTGCCGAACAGGCTGCATTTGACCTGCAGGATGCTCACAGCTACCAAGCTGGACTAGCTTCTTTCTTCCCTCTCCTGCTCTCCAAGAGCTACCCACCAATCTTTCACCTCTTCTCAAAAGAACAACTGAGCAGGTGAAAAAAACTCCAACCTCTTTCCTGCCTTGCTTCTCTTGCTTCTTTTCTTCCAACCCCTCCCCAAACCTTTAAAGATCCAGTGCAAATGTAATTTCTCCTCCCACCCGTCTTTTGGCAGAGAAGAAAAGAGAAACACGAATCAGGGATTTTCTGCAGCAAACAGTGGCTGCTGCTTCCAAGGGTTGCCGGCTCAGAAAACCTCAGCAGCCCTCCTGCTGCTTCGGACGCCAGGTAGCATATTGATCCTGCTCCTCTGGAGTGCCTCCGAAGGGCTGCTTGGCTTGATATACAACTGGCACGCACAGTCCTCCAGAAAAGAAAAGGTGGGGAGGAAGGACTCGTTCAGTCCCAAGCAAAAGCCGATGGGAAAAAACAGGAGATGTCAGTAGGCGGGAGGAAGGGAAGCAGCCCAAGTGAGTCCGATTTGCGAGTGCTTGGCGTCAAGGAGCCTCCGTCCCAGCCAAGGGGAGTCCGTCGCGGCGGCTGGGAAATCCTGCTTGGCAAGTTTTCTTGACGGCTCAGGAGAAGCGAGGAGCTGTCCAGCGTTTCAGCACCTTTCGGGTCCGCGACTGGCGCAGCTGTTCGTGGGGGGGGGGGAATTCATCCCGGCTCGGAAATTATTCTCCGTCCCGGCGCTGTCGCTTATGGTCAAGCGCGGGGATGGCCAATCAACCAAAGGGGTGGAGAGGCTGTTCCCCAGGCGGTGGCTACAGTCGTTCGGGGGGTCGTCAGTGAAACGATTGCTGCTGCTGATGAGAAGCTGAAAAGGAGGCAAAACGGAAGAAGGCAGCCAAGTGGGCGACACCAGCCTGGGTGCCCTTCTTACACACACACACACACACACACACACACACACACACACACACACACACACACACACACTGCATCTGAACCGAGGAAAGTTTTCTGGCTAAGCTGTTTGCCTTTCAAGTCTTACAGGCTCAACGATGTCCTTTGCCCTCCAGCCACTGTTTTAGGGGGGAAGGAAGCTCTTCTCAGGGCAATTTTTTCCTACCTTACTACATCTCCCCCGCCCCCCATGCGATTTCTTCAGCTTTGGCAACAACTGTGAACCTGATTCTTCCTTCCCTCAGGGCTTCCACATTGCTTATTAGCCTGGACAGGCAAAGAAGCTGACACCTTCAGTCCCGGTGTGGGACCAGGAGAAAGATCTGAGGTCCCAGCCATGGACAGCTGTGAAATGAGGGGCTTCCTTTGGAAATTTAACCTGTTTTTTCCTTTGGTGCTGCTGCTGGTGTGCCTGGGAGGCTGCAGTCATGTTTCCAGCAACCAAGGTAAAAGAGAGAGAGGAAGAAAGGGAGAGGGAGTTGTTGGGAGTGGGAGGGATAATGGCTGGACTGATAAAGAATATTATTTAATGTACAAAAAAAAGCAGGTTCTGTAAGTCTGCAAAGTAGCTGCTGGGGAAGATAATTCCCATAGGCATGAAAGGATCACTTGTTCCTTTCACGGGCTAATGGAATGGCTGCTCTGTCTCATCTGGCAGTGTCAATTGATTTGCCCCACTTAAGTGACAGATGGAGGGGAAAACATTCTCATGCATGGTAGAAAGGAAGTTAAGTTTCTGCATTAATTCAAAGCTTCCTCAGGCCCAGACCAAACCAATGATGCTGTGCCACTGATTAAACTCAATGGAGTTTTGAAAGGAATGCCCTCTCCATTTTAGCTTACCTAAATATTCATGCTTTGCTCAGGTAAGCCCTGGTAAACAGACCAAGAATGTGGACTTTGAGCTTACACTTCTGGTTCAAAGCATGTGTTTCTTTTTGTACCTAATTGTCATAGATGGATGAGGGGAGTTTTAAAACTTAAAATAAGGGAGAAATATGCTTTAAGTGGGGTAATCTGGGTGTAACCTGAAAGACAGTTCCTATAACCAGAGTTTTGTTTTTTTCTTAATCATAAAATCAAGGAAAGCTGTTTTTCACTGATTGTTTCTATAAGCTTATTTTGACATTTGCATCAAAAAGGCCTGCCTCCAGAAGTTGTGGGTGCCTCATCAGTTGTGGTTTCTAAGAAGAAATTGGACACCATTGAAATGGGATAGGGTCTCCTGCTTGAGCAGAGGGTTGGACTAGAAGACTCCCAAGGTCCCTTCCAACTCTGTTTGTTCTGTTCTGTTCTGTTTAAGGCAATTGTATAGTACTATTAAGGAATGGATATTGCTGTCTATATAGGGCTTCTGAGGCCCACCAAGAGTCTGAAGCTCTTACAGTTCTTCTAAAGCCCCTGAGCTTGATTATGTATGTGTGCATCTGGGCCTTAGCTTTTTATAGCAAAGCTGTCACAGATGTGATCGTTTGGAAATAATAATATAAATATATATAGTACTATTTAAATAATGCTATATAAGTATGCAAGATTTTCATTCTTCTTTGTCCCCACTTCACACCTTGAAAGGGAAATTAAGGCATAGAGATCATGTTTTATGAGCCAATAGTCTATCTAAAACACCTCTGGGTCTCCAAATCTGTTCAGATGAAAGCTTAAAGGATCATCTCTGCTGGCTGAGTACAATAGAACAGCACTTAGGAGATCTGGGCAAATCAAAAGCTTATCTTTTGCTTTACCTGCATAATCATTTTAATAAGTAGTGTCCTTGGACTCATTCTTGACCCTGCTTTTCTTCTTTGGGGAATATCATGGTAACTAATCTTGTTACTACTTATGCTGACAGGAAAACCACAGCATGTCAACAAATGAACTATTATTGATTTGTTCAAGTGCAAAATTCTATTCCTGTAGGAAATTAAATATGTGTACACCCATATATGTGTCTAATATTCAAAATAATATACAGCCATGTGTAGTAAAACCTTTTTACTAGGCTATGAATGAGAGTGCTTAAGCAGATATATAGCTAATATTAAAAAATATAAATCTGTACTTCTGCAATGAAAGCTGAAGGCAGGGTTTTTTTAATTGAAAGGATTATTTATAGATTTTGTAATTTAATAGCCAAAATTATTTTCAATAAAGATCAGACTTTCATATTATAGAAGAGTTTAATACATTTTTGGCACCAGATATTCATTTTATTAGAAATGGGTTTCCCTTATAAATTAATTCAATCTTCACTCAGAAAATCTAGTTTACAAAGTGCGATCAGTGCCACCTTTGTATTCCAAACAAAAATCACTGAATCAATTTATCTGTATTTTACTATCCATGTATGATTCCCATGTTGTTATGCTTAGCTTAATTACAAAGAAGCACAATTATTCACTAGCCACTGCCTGATCTACACAGTCTTGCTCTAAATGTTTGACAACTCATTAGCTTTTCAGGCAATTCCTGTATTACACCTATAGGTATGAAGAGGTGTTTCATTTGTGCTTATGTATAGGGAAAAGAGAGATAATGATATGGTGCATTTGAAAATGATAGTACGATAAAAATGGAGAGGGATGGAGGGAGAAAGAGAGAGACACACACAGAGAGATATGAATAAATTCTATTATTTTGAGTGTCTTTTCATTTTAGGGTTTTGAGGATGACATCTTTTAATTAAGCTAAATTTTGTATGCTGTTTGTCGGCATACTAGATGCCACTGATGTGGTTTTGTGTCAATATACATACGTACACACACACACACACACACACACACACACAGTACACAGACACCTGTGTATATCCCAGGTGATGTGCTTTTGCAACTTCAGATTTAGTTCCTTCACATTTATGCTTACCAGCATTCTCAGCATAAAAACTATCTAATCAGAATTCATTTTATATGCATGTACATAAGTATATAAGTACAAATTTATGTGCATAAGTACATAAGTACAAATATAAGATGTCAGATAGAACTTCATAAGTAGTTGGCTTGTCTTAACTTCTTTCTTTATCTCATTGCTAAGAAGCAGAACAAAAAGCATTTTCAGAAATAGTACAGAAATGTAATTGGAAAATTACTAGTAAGCAGATTTTTTTTTGAATGCTATGATCTGCAGCCACCTATGTTATCTTCAAAACATAGCCTTAGCATTTTCTTACTCTATATATTCATTAACAATTGCAATTAAAATAAAATGATACCCTTAAACTGCAAGCAATATGCCACAGCATTATATTAAAATATATTGATATCTTAATTAAATTGACATAAACAAATTAATTCTACATTGTTAAAAAAAAACCCATATGGCTAATTTTAATCAGATCTATCGAGCTTTGTCCTAAGAATCCTAAGCATTTCAGATATTTTATTGCTAGGTTTCACCGTAGGCTACTAGAGGAATATGGATACCATATTTCTCTTTATCTTCACCCAATATTGTTTCACTAATAGCTATGTACAGTAAAACAAACTGTGTGGTTGTTTTTATATAAACAATGGTCCAGTTTTCATGATATTGTTCTGTCTGCTGTCTCTGTGGCATTCAGAAGACCCATTCAGGCAATACAAATCAGGTGAGCTTGCGACAAGAGAAGTTCAGGTGACTCACTGCTACCCAGATAAACATTGAATGATATTGGCTTCTCCGAAGGCATTCACCATTGAGCCCTGTTAGCTACATTATGAGCCAGGACCATAATACAAACTTTTATTTATCTAATGTTAATTCTGCAAATGCAAATGCTGAAGAAAAGCTGGTTTCACTGAATAATATGGTGAGAGGAGGAGGGCTTAATCTGATACCATTTAATGGGGCTGGAGCTTAATCCAATTGCTAGAAGATGAAGCTGCAGACAAATAGAAACTGTTGTTCAAGTCCTTTGAGGTGAAGGCTTGGTAATTCAACCATCAACCCTACAATATATCATAGCAAGCAGTTCTGTCCTCTGACTTGAAAGATTGCTGGAACTCCAAAAGTGCTGGATTGCAAGTAAGCAATTGTTTGCCTTCAGTGAACTGCTATTTGATTTAAAAGCTTACCCTGCTTATATATTTACCTAGCACTATTATACTTATTGTTAAAAAGTATTCCTTTTTATCATATATTGTACAGATAATACCCAAATTCTTTTAATTTCATACTTTGAATTAGTAATCCATATTACTATCATAACCTGAGCTTTCATCTACACAAATATTGAGCAAAAGCTCTCTATTGACATCACTGAGATTGGCTTGAATATAATCACCACTATACAATAAACACTCTTGTCAGACAGATTTCAGTGAATACACTGAAGCTACTTATATCATAACAAGAGTTGTATCAGTCGTAAAGTGTTCTGAATAGCATAACACCTAAAAGGGGCTTACTTCATCAAGCAAATATGTGTCCATGTATGGAAGAAATTTAGTATCAGATCGACTCAAGCTGAAATTGTAAAGAAACTGGCTAGCAGGTTGGAAGTGACTGGTTTACTAATTGAATATAGGTTGTCCTCCACTTACAACAGTTCATCGAGTGACTATTCAAAATTACGAAGGCACAGAAAAAAGGGACTTAGGCTTGCAACCATTTCAGACTCCTCATGGTCATGTGATCAAAATGCAGATGCTTGGAAACTGACCCATACTTATGACAATGTCCTGGGATCATGTGATCACCTTTTGTAACTTATGACAAGCAGAGTCAATGGGGAAGCCAGATTCATCTAACAGGCATTTTACTAGATTAACAACTGCAGCAATTCACTTAACAGCTGTGACAAGAAAGGTTGTAAAATGGTGCAAAAGTCACTTAACAAATGTCTTGCTTAGCAACAGAAATTTTGAGCTCAGTTGAGGTGGTAAGTTGAGGGTTACCCGTTGTTTCCTTTTTTTTCTAATTAAATGAAATTAGTTTCCTTTTGATTGAATAAGTGAAAAGACATAAGCTAAATCAGATCAAAGATAGCCTAATGTTTTAATTGGTCTGAAAGCACTGAAGATCCTTAAAGGGTGTTTGACGTAAAGCTTTCCCCATCCTATCTTGTCTTTCCCCCATTTTTGGTCTCTTAAGGTTGAATACATAAGATTAGGAAAAGTCTAACCATGTTCCTTAGAGAACTGATGGGGCTGATGGTACGCATCTCTCTGTATTAGAATATGTCTTTGCATGAGGTTATTCAATGGTCTAATGACTAATTTAAATGTAGGAGCATGATTAATAAATAATTAAATTAACAGTTGTTCAAAGTTCTATGCTGTTGCTTTGACGAACTGAAGAACTCTGTAAATATTGATGGTATCTCATTAAATAAATGCATAACAGTTGAATTTGCAAAAGATAATAAAATATTTTAATGACAATTATCCTTTCCATTCCAATTTTTTTTCAGCACTTGTGAAACACTTCAGTGGAAAGTTCATGTAGTGATTGTCAAATTTTAAACATCTATGTGTTAGTGTTAAAACTGACTGTAAGAATACAATGGATTGTTTTTTTAAAAAAATCTACTCAAAACGACTTTAGCAGAAAAGGTTTTTTCCAAGTATTAAAAAAGTAGATATGCTTGAGGCAGAATAATGTATAAATAGGAGCACTGAGTTTATAGAACTACTGGTTGCAAAAATATTTTTTTGTTATCTGATAATTATGTATGTATGTGTACTTTTTGTGTACGTACACACACACACACACACACACACACACACACACTATAGACTGCAGTTTTTTCACAAATAAGCTGATTTATTAAATGGGTTCCTTGAGGCTATTTCACCAATCAATTTATTTCAGAAAAGGTTTGGGATTCTTCTGCATTCATCCTTCTCTTTGAGCTATAATAAATATTTGAATTTGACTTTGCTCGGACAGGACATCCAATATCTTTTGCCTCAACCTTCTTTCTTTTGTAACAAATTACTTGCTAACTGTAATAAATTAAAGGTTGCCCTGGAGTGACTTCTGATAAAATAAATTGCATGTAATCTGCAAAAGAAAATATTTCTAAATCAGTGAATCATTAATTATATTGTTCTTAGCTGCAAACAAAGGCTGGGAACAGCAAAGGTTTTGTCCCAGATTAAAGCTATGTAAATAATGTACTATTAGCCATGTAAACATATAGGGAGTTCAATAATTATTAATGTAGAAAATGATTGTGTCTATAAATTCCTAAATTTGATAATTTACAATGCTAGGTTAAGCTGACAAATTATATAAATGTTATATGCCAGTTTCTTAAATTAAAAAAAAACCTGTATGCATATTTCTTCATTCTTAAGAAGATTACAAGTTGCTAATATTGTTCTCCAATGCCTTATATTATAAATATAGCAGGCAATATTATATAATTTGGGCTTTCTAATTTAGGCCCAAAAAATGTAATAGAATGCATGAGAAATGGCTAAATTTCACACAGCATCCTTTCTTCCTTCCTTCCTTCCTTCCTTCCTTCCTTCCTTCCTTACTTACTTACTTCCTTACTTACTTACTTACTTATAGAAAGGTCATTAGGAAAGACAAGGAAAATCTTCACATGACATATAGTTAAAATACATAATTTTCCATTACAAAATATAGTAATATCCACCAGTTTAAATATAGATTTAGGAAGAGCACAATTATCCTGATTAACTTGATAAATGTGAGGAATTTCCTTCCAATCGATTTTTTTCATTATATTAAGCAATAGCAATAGCAATAGCACTTTAGATTTATATACCGCTTTACAGTGCTTTTTTACAGCCCTCTCTAAGCGGTTTACAGAATC
>JAOYMU010000274.1:30691806-30701992 GCA_025802295.1 Psammodynastes pulverulentus
CCCCTCCCCCCATTCTGTGCATGCACGCACCTACCGGCATGCACCTACTGCACAATTGCGTGCTGATCAGCTGAGAGGACTCTGATCCTCTCAGCTGATCAACACGATTTTTTTAGTTGCTGGTTTGGCCAAACAGTAGCATTTTTGGCCACCAGTTTGCCTGAATCGGTGCAAACTGGTAGAATACCACCTCTGATTGATTGCAGAAGTTTAGAAGAAACAACCTCAGTGGACAGAAGAATTGGAAGAAGATTGCTTATATAAGTTTGGGCCTCCTGAGATTCTCTGCTCCAAACAGCTCCTCCATATGCTGCCTTTACATGTTTAGGCTGGGGCAAAGGTTGCCCAGTCATAATCTTCTGCTTCCTATTTGCAACTGTGTGAGTTTGTATCCCAGATCCTTTTTCTCTGGTAACTCACAGCTCCCCATTGGGTGCCTAAGTATTTCTCTGAATGGTTTGAAATGTTCCGATTCTATCAAGAGAGTTATTTGGTTATTTTACTTCTGGTGTGGTAGTTAAGATGTTGGCCTGGCAACTAGGAGAATGTGAAATCTAGGCCTGTTTTAGATAGGCCTGAAAGCCACCTGGATGGCTTTTTAAAATTTAATTTAATCCTCCCTTTATTATTTGTATAAATAACTCAAGGGGGCAAACATAACGCGCATACCTTCCTTCTCCTATGAATTTACCCTATTCTAGCCTGGTGCTTTAACCACTGGACTAAACTGGATCTCTAAATAACTTTGGGCCTATCACCAGGAGAGTATTCTAGTCCCACCTTAGGCACATGGTTGTATGAGGTTTTTGTTATTTTTTTCTGATCTTTATTATTTTTTTATAAATGACTCAAAGTTGCAAACAAATCCAACACACTTTCTTTCTCTTATGTTCCCCACAACAATCCTATGAAGTGAGTTAAAAACAAGGACAAACAGGCTGAGAAACAGCTTCTATCCCTACTGTATAGTGCAATATTCATGCAGTACCAGGGGTTTTCAATTCAATGTATAGACTGCGAAGGATGTGTTCGTGTTTATTTTTATAGTCATAAAGTCTGTGCTGTTGCTATTTAAAGGCCAGTATTCTGACAGACAAGCACACTTCAAAGCTCATTGACGATGTCTTCTCGAATGGTGATGAAACGTTTGCAACCAAATTGCCAAGCTCGGAGCTCAAACCAACATCCCAACTACCAACCCGAGCTACTAATATTCAAATATATTTCAAAGAATTATGTAAATGTGACTGTCTTTTTCTCTTCTGGAATGTATCCCCCCTCCTTCCTGGGAATCCAGATGACATTCCACCCCACTTCTAAAATGCATGCGTTGAATCACTCTTGCAGAATTCTCTAATAAGAGCCTATCCTAGGTTTTACCAATCACAAGCCTGGTGAAAGTTTTCTTTCCAATAAGACTGAAGCTTACCAGAATTATGGCCCAAGTCTGGTCAGTGTCAAATTCCAAAGTCAATTTTTTTCTTCAGCTTTTCTTCTCTTTATAATTTGTCATGAAAGCAGGGAGAGGGAAGCTTTGATGAGGCATCGCACTGAAAAATCCATAGACACATTCCAACCATGCTTTCGCGATATGGGAAGGCTGCAACCAGACTGCGGCACACGGCGGTGTTCTATAGGAGAATGTGATTGATGACATCCAGCCATGAAAGTATTTCATTGGAGAATGTGTCTCTTGGGGGGTGGGGGAAAACAGGGTCATAGGGGAATGTAAACTGGGAGGGTCAGATGCAGCTTCAAACAGGTCTTGCCGACATGTTGTTTCAAATTAAACATTTGAGTGTTGAAGTTTGAATCATGAGCATAAATCATTTGGAACGACTGCACGGAAACCTTACAGTATGATTATGCTATAATCATCATCATCATCATCATCATCATCATCATCATCAGAACAGGAATCTTCCAAGGGGACTCACTTTCACCATTACTGTTCAACATCGCATTCCACTGACAATAATCCTATGAAACACAAAACTGAGATACCAAATCTCAAACCAGCATGGCAAGAAATCATCTACTGTACATGGATGATTTAAAAATATATGCAAAAAGCCCTACTGAACTTGAATCAATACTTAACACAGTTCAATTGTTCAGCAATGACATCAGAATGAACTTTGGACTTGAAAAATGTGCTATATTGTCCATGCAAGGAGAGAAAACGGGAAAAAAATAGGAGTAGAACTGGGAAATGGAAGCATAGTGAAAGCATTAGCAAAGGATGAAGGTTTCAAATACCTAGGCTTATTGAAGCAGATAACATCTTGAATGGAAAAGTCAAAGAGTCAATCAAAGGAATCCATCAGGACGGTCCATAAAATATTAAAATCAAAATTGATTGCTGGAAATATAATTAAAGCCATTAATACAAGGACAGTTCCAGTGATATGCTACCGAGCTGGAATCATCAACTGGACTGTGGCTAAACTGGAAAACTTGGACAGGAAAACACATAAACTATTGACTATGTACCACGCTTTACACCCACAAAGTGACATCAACAGGTTGTACTTGCTAAAGAGTATAGGGGGCAGAGGGCTATTACAAATCCATCAAACTGTAAAAGAAGAAAAACAAAGTTTGAATGACTATGTGAACTAAAGTACAGAAAAATTGCTGCAGGCTGTGAAAACAGAGAACATTATAAAAACAACAGAAACAAAGGCACAATATAAGGAAAAACAGCTGGATGACAGATTAAATGGATGGAAAACCAAAGTTTTGCATGGACAGCACTTGAAAAACATTGAAGAAAAATGTGATAACAACTTGACATGGACATGGCTAAAGATGGGAACCATCAAGAAAGAAATGGAAGGTTTAATACTTGCTGTTCAAGAATAAGCACTATAAACTAATACCCTGAAAGCAAAAATACAAAAATCCACTGACAATCCAAACTGCCAACTTTGCAACAACAAAGTTGAAACTGTTTAACATTTAATATGTGAGTGCAGTAAAATCGCACAAACCGATTACAAATCTAGACACAAGCGAGTTGCTAAATTAATCCACTAATTATTATGTAAAAAATACGAATTACCTGTATCCGAAAAGTCATGGAAACATAAAGTGGAAAAAGTTGTCCAAATAAGAAGGTGAAGATCTTATGGGACTTTCAAATACAGAAGGATCGTCATTTGGAACGCAACACGCCAGATATCACAATTGTCAAAAACCGAAAAGTACAATTTATTGATATTGCTGTATTAGGAGACGCCAGAGTCGAAGAAAAAGAACTGAAAAAAAATCATGAAATATCACGACCTGGCCATCGAAACTACACAATTAGTTTCAGTGATACCCATTGTCACCAGGGCACTTGGTACCATATCCAAGAATTTTGCAAAATACATCAAGAAGTTGCAGCTTCCTGCTGTAGCTCCAGCAGAGCTTCAAAAGACTGCGCTACTCCTAACAATATACATTTCAAGAAGATACTTGGTTAATACCTAGGATGCTGGCAACATCCTTTATCAACCATTAGTACCAGTCAATAATATTTAAGATATATTTTTAAATGAATAAAAGTTTATAATAATAATAATAGCAATAGACTTATATACCACTTTACAGTGCTTTACAGCCATCTCTAAGTGGATTGGCAGCCCTTATCAACAACAACAACAATAATAACAATTATGAAGGCCTCATTTGGAATAGTCATAGCATTTGAAACAACCTATATTGAATTTGAATGTTTTCAATAGATTAATGAATAATTTTCTCCATATCTAACTTCCTTATTATTACAATATAAAGAATAACGTGATAATAAGAATGTTGCACACCTGCCTTTTGTTTAGTAGGCTTTGCATAAAATATCATTTGCATTTTCTACTCATTAACAAGGCAATCCCTTGGTGACAAATGAAACCTGCAATACAATAAAATTTACATGAAACAAGCTGTCATATGTGAGCTATGTGACTGGAACAGTGCCAGGCAATAATAGATTACATACCTTTGGTTAATTTATTAGCCACCTGTTCCCAGATTCTATTACAGCAGCACATTAAGAAGCTGTCTTGAGAGCACCATTGGAATTAGGGTCTTCTAGGCTCTCTTTTTCTTAATATGAATAATAATCAGAGAGGTGAACTCAAGTACCACAACATACAAGCAAAAGGAAATCTTTGATCTCTTTTTTTATTTCAAAATTTTCTTTTAATTAATTTGCCTTTCTTTTTCCTTTGAAATTAATAAAGTTTCTAACATAGGAACATTATTTCTCAGTTGGATAAATGGGATATTACTAGGAAACAATAATTTTAAACCTAGCTATACATGCCATGTGTGTCATTTCTGGGAGTGGATTTGTATGTGTAAATCGAACCAGTAAAAAGGAATTGTTGACTTGTGAAAACAGCTTTTTCAAATATCACATAAATAATATAAATAATGATAATATCAATAGAAAAGTCATTTTTATTTTATTCTTTTCTTAGGACTTCTAAACAATAATTTATATGTGTAGTTTTCAGTAGAGACAGATTCTACCCAGTGTGCACAGATGGGACTTTTTTTACACTGAATTTGCAATGTTGATTTATCCTATCCTTGTATTAGTTAGAGGATGAAAGCCAACATTGTGTGGGTGGAAAACAAGCTCTTGCAAGACATTTTCCTTTCTCATTCAGCCTTTTGTTCTATTTAAAAACTCTCCTACACAGTCAAGAGATAATGAAACATTTTCAAGCTTGATCCAAACAGCTGAGAGAATTAAACCCAGGCACTATCACTCTCTTGGCAAAACCATATTAATTCTTAGTGAATCTGTGTACTATAACACAAGTCTAGAGTTTTTATTTATTTATTTATTTATTTATATGTTGCCCATCTTACTGTCAAGTTGCCTTGTGTAATGACATTTGTCGACAGACGGTAGGAAAAAAACAACTACGGTATGTTGGTTTTCAAATGAGCTGTCAGACATCTCATATACCATTATGTCATTTGGATTGCTTGCCAAAATTGGAAGTTGGGGTATTTTACAATAGCACTGTCCCACAAATCCAGAGCATTGAAGATGAATAGTACTGTATAATTAAATTTTATTCCAAGTAATTAAATCAAATTCTTTTTCTAAACAATTTGTCCAAAGTACTGTAATGTGTATATATATAAAAAATTCATCATATATATAAATGCAATGAAGACATCTGTATATCCATGTACATCCACCTTTATCTTATTGATCTAAGCCAAAAGTACATAGCATCCATTTATCCAATGTAACTCTGAGCAGTGAACAAAATGAAAAACATTCAAATCATGAAACCAAATATAATATTTAAAGTAAAAATGAAATCACAATCCTGCATATAATATTTAAACTTAGATAAGCCATTTATTACTACCAGATACTCTATCATTGTCAAATTTTATTTCTTTAGAAATAGAAAAATGCATCATAGACATATACGGTAACTTATGATATGTAATGAGTAATGAAGTAAACGGGAAAGCAATCTATTACATGTGCACATCTTTAAAAATCTTCAAGCATAGTGATTCATTTTTTTAATAAACTTCCTTGGCTTGCTTTTAAGGCAGCCTGTAATTTCTATATGAGTTATTTTATATATCAAGCAGAAAGCCCCATGTGACTTATGTAACTGTTTTTATGTCGTTGAACTAGCCCTTTTCATGAATGCAAAAGTTTGTGATTAGTCTAACACTTCTTAATATTTTCAAACATGTAATCACTGAATTGTGATGGGAGATATATTTATCAAGCAGCTTTTGTTTTTTCCAAAATTCACAACAGTTTTCATTGCTAAATATTGTCATGCAACTTTTCATCCTAAAAAATCATATGCTCTTTAAAACATTTGATGGAGAACTAGTTTGTTTATTTATTTTTCCAGAAAAGTTCATTTGATTTAAAAGAAAATATGTAGTTTTTCATCAAAGACGTTGAGTGTACCAAACATTTTCAGTTTTGGCTCTCCAGAGTTGACCTATGAATTATAATTCACAAGCTCCATGGTAGCAAAGAAACAAAAAAATATTTAAACAAAAATAAATATGGTTGAAACAATATCAACATGAAACCAAATTCAGGATCTCCTTTCTGCTATGGTACTTTCTCCAACTTGTCCCAAATTGTAATACAGTATTATCCTTATTAACTTTCTTACTGTCTTGAAGTCCAATCTCTTTCTCTAGTGATAGTTTTGTTTTATGTATATAGTAGCTATCAGGGCCATTTTAGATTCCTATATTTCTACAAATATGTGTCTTACTGTTTTCTAACAAATCTCTATATTCTGATATTTAGGGAAAGCTTAAAAAAATAAATCATGCCACATCAACAGTTTTATTTTTTATTATAGTTTCTATCTCCTCCAGAGCCTAATTCCTTTATTACAATTCTTTTGAGGAAATCAATTTACACTCCTATCTATTTATTTCATTTCATTATTTCTGTGAATCATTTTTATAGCAAAAGCTAAACAGTTTTTTTTTAAGTAAGTATTGAACTATGAGCTTTCCCAAAGTAATAAACATTGCCTTATTTTGTATTTTATTGACTATGTTTGATGAATAAAAAAAAATTACTGGTTTTGAAAAGCTGATATCTATACATTATATTGTAAAAGTCTGGTTGGCATAGTTATAACCAAAAAAAATGGGCATTGAGTTCTTGATTTGACACTGTAATAGAACCAGAGTGGGCAACTCAATGGAAAAAAATCATTTTGAAAGCTAGGTGACTTTCTTTTTATATATCATTTCTATTAATGATGCTGAGATGGTCTTTGTTGTGATGGTTCAAATTCTAGCATCATGTGGTGGGGATGAGCTCCCGTCACTTGCTTCAGCTTCTCCCCACCTAGCAATTCAAAAGCATATTATATGCGAATAGATAAATAAGTACTACTTTAGTGGGAAGACAAGCCTGTTCTTCATGCAGATTGTCAGAACCTTGCTGGCATTGAACCTTCCTGGATGCAACTCCCGTTTGCTAGATGACTTTGATGGATGGAGTAGGTCCCAGATAATGCTGAAGATGCCATTTGTCTTTCTTTCTGGTAAGGAGCAATTCTCTTCCAGTGGTGCATATGAGCTTGAACCAAATGGGCTAGCAGCCTTAGGCAGCCAAATTACTATTCTGTATTAATAGTCTCCTGGCTAATGTAACATTACCATGTGCTAAAGAAGCAATTTATATTAGGATTTTTTTTAAATGAAGATTAAAAACTGATACAAACTACTATAATGTAAAGGAAAGGAAAAGTAAAAAAGGAAAAAGAAGAATAAAAAAGGAAAAAGACACAAAAAAGTAGCTTACCAACAGATGAGAGTCAAGGGATTTCAATCAAACTCACAGCTGGAATGCAACTATATGAACATAAGTTTCTCATAAGCCTCACTTTTTAAACACTTTTGGATACAACAAAGAGAGATTTTTCTGAGTGGTAGGATAAAAATTCCACATTATTTATAAGAATAAGTTATTATTCTTTCTCAATTACTGAAAAAAGTTTTCAATATTTAAACACTTTTATCAAAAACCTTAACAAGACTTGATGTACGAGAGTTTTAAATGGATAAAGGGAATAGTTATTTTCAAAGATGAAATTTTGGTGACATATCTTTTGAATAAATTGGAATTCAATTAGATATCAAACTGGACATTTTGGAAAATGTTTTTCATTTACTATTAAAGAGTGCAAGACAATTGGTAAATTTACAAAACATTATAAATATGAGTTAAGCTAATATGAATTAGAATGTGATACTGACGAATTACAGAGCACTGCTTGAGATGAAAGAATTAAAGGTACAGAAAAACAGCAGTATAACAGGAAGGGCACTTGTTTTTTCTCTTTCCCTTGCTTCCCTTATTTGAGACACTTTCATTTTTGGATTATGATATAATAATGCAACATCACAAAAGGAGCAAAGTAGAGGCAAGAAATAGACAGCTAGAGAAGCCTTTAGAGAGAGAAGTTAAACCACATGTGCTTCAGAAAATGTTTGAATATCTATGGGCGTTATTAGTTGAATCACTTGATACTAAATTGACTAAATAAATTGATATTAAATTGACAGCTTTTGCAAAAATAGATGAAAGATTTGTTAAGATGAAATATAAGATGAAAGAAGAAATTAAGGAGCTGCAAAATTCTGTAAAAAAAGTGTCTGGAGATGTAAAACTAATTAATGATAAAGTGTAAATTCTGAAAAATAATAATTATCACAGACAAAGACTACCTAATCCTTGTTAATCTGGTTCTATTGTATTTGAGAGTGAAGAAATTTTGTTTCAGATTTGAAGTAATTCCAAAGGATTCTGATGAAGATGCTAGGGAAAATGTTATTAAAATTTTAGCATTTTTTTAAATTGGGATAGTAGGATAAATAAATAGAAATTGATAAAATATATAGAATAAATGCAAGATTTGTGAAAATTAAAAATGTTTCGTGCAATTTGTCAGAAAGAAGATGAATGAGATCAATATCTGCAGCAGCAAAAAAACAAAACTGAAGATTAATAATAGAACAAATGTAATTGTTTTTAAAGAAATTTCTATTCGAGTTTTACATAAAATAAGAGTACTTTTTTACTGAGATTAAAGCAGGAAAAGATCCTATTTTAACTTCTGAGTCAGAGTTTTCCTGGACCAGAGCAGAGGCTCCATTTTGGGCCTGTAAGGCCTCCTGGATGACTGTGCAGGCTCCATTTTGGGCCTGGAAGACCTCCTGGATAACTCCGTAGGCCCCGTTTTGGGCCAGGAAAGCCCCTGAGGCCCCGTTTGGGGGCTGGACAGCCTCCCAGAGGACTCCTGAGGCTCCGTTTGGGGGCTGGATAGCCTCCTAGGCAGCTCCGGAGGCCCCATTTTAGACCTGGAAGGCCTCCTGGGTGACTCCAGAGGCTCCATTTTGGGGCTGGAAGGCCTCCTGGGCTGACATAAATTAACAATCCAATGAAATAAACAGAAAAATCAATACAGCCAGATCATAGAGAGGATCAATTAAACAACTTACCACAGGAACAGAATACTACAAAGTTCTTATTGTTTCCTACATCTCATAGGTCAAACTATTCAAACATATTGTTAATAAGACAAAGTGTATATGAGACAATAATACTACATTTTTTGAGAATTTCAGTGGTTAGTCTATAATTGTATACAATCACCCAATCTGAAACAGAGACTTAAAAGAACAACAGCAAAAACAGAAATGGGGCTAACTAAACCTGGCAATAAATTGAAAAATAAGATGGGGAAGGAGTATTAGATATGTTTGCCATTTTAGATAAAGGAAAAATGTTTTAAAAGCTGAAAATAAATTAATAAATAAATCTTCAGCTACATTCTGCCACACCTCACTATATCATTTGTTACTATATGACACTTATGTGTTGCTATTTGTTCTTCTACCAATTAATGCACAGTAGCATTTTTAAATACTACACATATGATAGTTGTTTTGTTTGAATAACTCAGACTGTTTTGTGTGATCCCATCATTCCTGTCCAATAGAATACATTGGTTCAGCATTTCAAATGTTTATTTATTTTTTCAGTATTCCATTGCACTAGATCACTGACATAAATCATTAAGCTATTAACATGATGAAAATGTAATTACTGGTTGTTTTATAATGTAAACTTGTTAACATTTAAAAACAAATAAAAATATCAATTTACTGCAGTCTGAGTCACCCCAATTCTAAGTAAAGCTTGCTGAGTTTAATGGAGCTATCATTAACTAAGCAAATCAGCATAGAGAACTTTACAATCTAAATTCTTTTAAAAAAATATATTTTAACTTTATGAAAGAGGGTTTCGTATTCATTGGCAAATATGAATTATCACTGTAACTTTCTCTTATATGTAATGGGGACAATTTATAGACCCATAATTCCATATTCCACTTAGTCCATTTTCTTAGAAATAATTTGGAAAATCCTTGAAAATATGAACCGATTAAATAAATTTGTCTTCATAGGCCTGTGAAAACTAGACTTTCCTAGTGTTTAGTATAAGTATAACCAGGGCTTTTTTTGAGCCGGAGCTCAGCGGAACAGCGTTCTGGAACCTTTTCAGAGCTTTCGTCACGTGCTCCGTCTCAACCAATCGCGTGCTATCACTTCCGGGTTTTTTTAGCGCGCGACGGGGGGCGCGTTCCGGCACCTTTCGGCGCCGAAG
>JAOYMU010000274.1:30706257-30718438 GCA_025802295.1 Psammodynastes pulverulentus
TATGAGAAGTAATCAACATGCAGAACTAATATATTTGAAAAATAAATGAATAAAAGACAATTTTACTTAACAATTCTAACAGTTTAATACATACTCTGTTTTAAATATCTACTGTATTTATCGGCGTATAACGTGCACTTTTTCTCCTTGAAAAGCATGCGTGTTATACGCCGATATATAAAAAAACACTGTACATACCGGTCCGTGCGGCCGTGGCCACCATTTTGTTTTGTAAATGTCACGCTAAAACTAAGATGTGCGTTATACGCCAGTGCGCGGTATACGCCGATAAATACGGTATTTATTTCATAGTACATAAGTAAAAAAAGCAGGTGTGGATCCATGAAATATTTATTTATAGCAAATATTTATTTGTTTACTTATTCATTTGATTTCAGCATTGCATGATTCCATACCATCTCTGAACGTCTCACAATATCACACAAATAAAAATACCATAGACAATAGATGAACAAGATGGAAAATCTAACCAGCCCAAAATTTAACCAGCACAGTAATAATAATGTAACAATAATAATGATAATAATATAAACAATGATAGCACAGCCTTTTGGCAGCTATCTGGCAGCTATCTAAAATGTTTATAGTCAGTGTTCATACAATCGGCTGCATAAATCTTGTCTAAAACAACAAAGAATTTCTTTTTCATTAAGCCAACTGCTTTTAATTGGGCCATGTTAACACAAAAAGAGAAAGATAGCCTCCGGGGCAAATCTGAAAGATGAGTTCTCAATGAAAGCACTCCAACCTGGCATTTACTATAGTTTCTCCACAAGGGTAGTAATTTAAAGTAATGAATAGTCCTTGTTGAATGACCTTCTACATCTGTTGCAGCACTGCCTATCGAATCTGTAATTCACTTTTCATCAATCGCATTTTAGTACAATTAACCATGCCATCAAAAGACCCTGAACAAAGACAGTTTCTACATATGTTCATCTCTATTTAGCCCAGGACTGAAGAAATGGCACAGATCCACTCAAAAACTTTTGCCAATGTACAAACAGATTGAAGAAAGGATTGTATATAATAGGAAGAAAGCAATGCTATTGTTTGCTTGCTGTGCCTCAGTTTTTCAAAGAATGTGAGAGGTTAAAGTTATCTAGTTACTGGAGAAAACAATTAAAAATCCTTTTAATCAAATGACATTGTGAAGTATTGAATGTGCTGTTTATAAAAATAGATTATTATTTGTTGTTCCTAGCATTTGTTATTACTTTGTTGGTCGTGTTTCTAGAATGAAGCAAGCTATTGGCTTTGCTAGAACCCTCGTTTGGGTTTGTTTGTTTTCATTAATTTTCATTTTCCCTTAACATTGGTTATAAAAAACTTATTTTTCTTCTTGAAAATTATATGTTTACTAACTATAGCATAACTCTGAAAAAGAAATTACAGTAACATACGTGGATTTTTAGCAATTTTTAATTATAAATGTAAATTGTTGTGATTTTAGGGAGAAATAATGTTTGTTTAGTATGTACCAGAGGTGGTATTCAGCAGGTTCTGACCAGTTCTGGAGAACCGGTAGTGGAAATCTTGAGTAGTTCGGTGAACCGGCAAATTCCACCTCTGACTGGCCCCGCCCCCATCTATTCTCTGCCTCCCAAGTCCCAGCTGATCAGTTTGGTCTTTTGTTGCCTTGTGCAGAAGAACAGAGCTGGAAAGCAGGCTAGTGGGGTGGGGAGGGAATGGGATTTTGCAGAAACCTTCACCCAGGAGTGGGGAGGAAACACCACATCACACCCATCAAGCCATGCCACACCCACCAAGCCATGCCCACAGAACCGGTAGTAAAAAAAATTGAATCCCACCAGTGGTATGTACACAACAGCTAAGAACAATTTTTCCATTAATAACAATGAAGCAGGATTGAGGACTGAACTAGACTGCAGTGTATGGGTGAGAAACAACAACAAATGGACACAAAGTCCATATCTGAAAACATTGCCATGGTTCTTTTTCAATGTTTTACTGGAAGCTTGGCATGATAAACAAATGCAGAGTTTTTAGCTTCATTCCAAAAACATGTTGACTATTTACCAGTCCTGCTCTTCCAGCTATCTTCCCCAAAAGAAATGAATTAAGGAATATTCATGGGAAGGGAAGAGGAAATAATTTTGCTAGTTTAAAACAAGCAAACCCTGAATGTTATTATTTTAGTAGAGATATATTCCTTGCTTAGGTGGCAGCCTCTAGCCAACCATGACTGAACATCTTACAATGACCCAATTTTTGGGAAGAGGTCCTAATTTTGGGAAAAATGGAAGAGAAAAGAAGATTAGCAGCCCCACTGGGAGATCTGAAAGAATAGAATAAGATCGATAATCATAATAAAATATATTTATGTAGTTCCTGAGTGTCAAAAACAACTTGATGGCACATAATCATTTAATTAATTTAAAGCTTTTAGAAAAGTAGAGCTAAATTTTCACATAATAATTATTTGAGCCTGGTTAAAGTATTCTACAATCATTAATTTTCTTGGCTATATTTAGTATTCTCAGATATCATTTCCAACACCAAGTTGAAGCAGCATCTATCCTGCTTCTTCAATGTCCAACTTTTGCTTCTACAAAGAGTCACAGGATCACAGGGAAAACTATTGTCTGCATAATTCTGATCATTGTCGATTTTCTTTTCCTGCAGCAACATCAACAACTAAGAATCCTGATTGCTTTAACTACAGCGTAAATACTATTAGTATTCCAAAAAGAAAGCCATGATGAATTATTCTATGTAGTACAGCAGGAGTTGTCACGTTACCTTTTTAAAGGTTTGTTTTTAACGTAAAAAAGCAAAACTAGGTCATTGTCATGCTACAAAGCAAAGCACTGTCATCTAGTATTATATTTGCTTGCAGAAATGCCTTTGTTCTTCACAAAAATTCCATTAGGATAATGAACAGTAACATTATTGTATCTGGGCGGAAAACATATGGGTGAGAACTAGATGGCAGCAAAGATATGAAGAAAATGTCCCCATCTAATGATAATGTGATATTTTGTAGCTACATATATATCAAACATGTGTGGCCTTATTCCAAATAAGACACTGATCATACTGCTGCCAAAATAGGTACGGGAAAGTTATTTCTAGAATATGGAAACTCAGCAACTGATAAACACAGCTAATCAGCAGATGGTATGTAACCTGGCATAACATAAATAACATACTTTATATGTTATTTATTACTTTGTTGTGACAATAGAACAACAGAATAACAGAGTTGGGAGCAACCTTTTAGTTCAACCCCCTACACAAGCAGGAGACTCTATAACATTGTGCACAAATGGTTGTCCAGTTTCTTCTTACAAACCTCCAACTTCTGAAAGCAAGCTGTTCCACTGGTTAATTATTCTCACTGTCAAATTTCACCTTAATTCTAGGTTGGATCTCTCCTTGAATAGTTTCTATCCATTGCTTCTTCCCCTACCTTCTGGTGCTTTGGAAAATAGGTTGATCCCCCTCTTCTTTGTGGCAGCTCCTCAAATATTTTAGTCTCCAATCCCCTAATCATCTTTGTTGCTCTTCTCTGCACTCTTTCCAGAGTCTCAACATTTTTTATATTGTCGTGACAAAATCTTAAACAGTATTCCAAGTGTGATCTTACCAAGGCATTATAAACTGGTATTAATGCTTCATGTGATCTTGATTCTATCCCTCTGTTAATGTAGCCCAGGATTGCATTGGCTTTTTTGATGGCTCATATTTAAGTAGTTGTCTACTACTGGCTCATATTTAAGTGGTTGTCTGCTAAGAGTCCTAGATCTCTCTCACAGTTGATGCTATTGAGCTAGGTCCCACCTATTCTATATCTTTGGTTTTTCTTGCTAAGTGTAACCTTACTTTTTTCACCACTGAATTTAATTTTGTTAGATGGAGCCCAGTGTTCAAATCTGTTGAGAATGGATCCTTCTGGATCTTGAGGCTAGCTTCTGGAGTGTTGGCTATTCCTGCCACCTTGATGTCACCTGCAAATTTGATGAGTTCCCATTCTATTTCCTTATCTAATTCATTTGTGAATATATTGAAGAGTACTAGGCCTAAGACAGAACCTTGGAGTACCACAACGCTTCATTCCTTCCATGTAGATATAGTTTAAGGACTACACATTGAGTGCAGTTTATCAGTCAGTTATGAATTCATCTGGCGATGATTCTGTCTAGCCCACATTTTTTTAACTTATAAAAAGTAGGTTATGATCTATTTTGTCAAATGCTTTACTGAAATCCAAGTATACTATGTCTTTTATTTTAGATATGTTTTATCTTATTTTTATTTATTGTTAGCCTCTGAGAGTCATGAATTTGAGATGGGCAGCTATACAAATAAATAAATAAATCTTAGAATTATATACAGAATAAATGGGATGTAGTTAAGTAACTAAAATAATAGCTATCTGATATACTGAGGTGGTTCTTGGAAAGCTAATTTTTTCATTGCAGATTTTCAATATAGAGAATCTAAATTTGATTTTGCACCTTTATTAAGTATTAAATATTTGCAAGAAGCTCAGCTTTAATATGGTATGCTCAATTAATGTGAACTGCAGAAGATTAATTACGAATGTCCAAAAATACTTTTCAAAAATCTATTTCTCTTCTGATTTAGTATAAAATTTTATGTTTATTCTGAAAATCATTGTTTTCACATATTGAGAACTCTGAGTAATAAAAGAACTTAAATCCTAATATCATGCAGAGACTAAGAGTTAATGATATTTCATTATTTACTAAAACCTTTTTTAATTATATTTAGTTATTTTTAAGGTATATTTTATCCTTAGAATATTGTTTCATATACTAGCTGAATGTGAGCTGCATCAAGATTTCATGAATTACTTGTCCCCCAGTGTATACTGCAGATTTATTAAGTAATAGTTTTTTTCTCTAGAACAGTCTGACGTAAAGACTATTTTTAATTGCGTGAAGTTGTAGCTGGTGAAACTTCAGGTGCCATTGTGTTCATTAAAAATAACACATCATCAAGCATATTATAAAGACAAATAATGTTTCACTTATTCAACAAACATAGAAGTACATTTATCTCTGCAAATTATTTTCCTGACTTCAAAATTTTTTATTATCACCTCACTATTCTGAAAGGATGGACATGTAGTTTTTCTGCATCTAGGTTTGATTTCTTCAAAGGACCTAATAAAAAATATATTGAGGAGAGTTAATCTAAAATAACTACCAACTAAGGATTTAAAATGTATACTTGCAAATGCAAAATTTATAGTTCAGCTGCCTGAAATTAGTTTAAGAGATTTTAAGAATGAAAGCAATTAGTACTGAGGCAGAAATGAACATCAGAATCCAATCTTCTCTCTGTCTCTGCACTGTTTGCAATCTGAAGCAAGATAGCCAAGTGGAAAATGTAACCTTGATATCTGAGCTTCAGAGCAGAAATATCTGTTGTACCTGTTGAACAGGTAAACTATTAAACAAAGTATATGAATATATAGTCTTTTTCAGGTGCTAAAGAAACAATATTATGTAATGAGGGTAGGGATAGGTATCCTGTTTTGACTCTGAATTATTTGTGATAGTAGTAGGACAAATCCACAGGAATTGTACACCTTGACTACTAAACACAAACTTCAGTGAAATCTGAACCAAGTCACACATTTATGCAGAAAACTTGTCTTAAAGCTGCATATTATGACAAATATCATCTGAGAGATATAGGTAGCATTTATTCATCTGAATTTCATTATCATTTATTAGACTCCAGAAAACAAATTTTGACTAAAAATCTTAATAACTAATCAATTTCTAATCATAAACACTGGGCAAAAAGTATTTTTAATTAGCAAATCTGTTCCCAAGTTGATAAATAGTTTTTTTAAATAGGCAAAACTTTATAAAATAAATATTGGAATGAGAAAATGGTTGGTAAAATCATCTTAAACTAATATACATATCTATGTGAATTTATGCAATTCTCTGTATTTGTGCTTGTATTTCAATTAATTTTATATAAACAATAATTCAATAGCACTTAGACTTATAAACCATTTTACAGTGCTTTATAGCCCTCTATAAACATACTGCCCCCAACAATTTTTGGTCCTCATTTTACCCACCTCAGAAGGCTGGAAGACTGAATCAACCTTGAGCCTGATGAGATTTGAACTGCCAAATTGCAGTCAGTAGAAGTATCCTGCAGTACTGCACTCTAACCAGTGCACCACCATGGCTCATAGTATATGTTTAAATACATTAGGATTTTTAAAATATTATACTATTATTATATTAATGTAAAGACAAATCATTTGTCAATTATAATTATTTTAATATACAATAATTTACAACAAATGCATCTAGAAACTATAACCAAATTCTATTATATTTTATTTGAATACTTGGTAAATATATAAACTGGAAATTACAGACATGCCTGCTAACACATGATATTCAAGGTAACTAGCAAACCAAATGAGATCCATGGTTGAGAAAGTATTGTGTGTACCTCTACAAATATAGAAATCATTATTTTTAATACATAAAGTAATGCATCAACTCTCTACTTTCAAGGCACTGAATTTCTATGGCAGAACAGATTATTTGGGAATGTGAAATAATATTCCCTTGTTAAGGAAGTTATTTTAAAAAAAAATCTTACTATTTTTCCTGGCAATTAGTTTTGTTACAATACCCTGAAATAGCCAAAAACTGAATAACAGACTGTATTTTTTGCTATGTATGAAACAGTCTTATACTTACTGTCAAATTTCATAGATGTTGCAATCTAGTTACAGAAATCAAGGTTGAGGCATTTTGTATAAGAATAATAGTATTTTCCATCTTTCATTACTAATATATTAAAGTTATCATTTAAGAATAGAAACTAAAGATTATACTACTATACATGAAAAGACAACATTGCGAGAAAAAAGATTTTTTTTAATATATTGTATAACTAATTCCACTAAATCATGAAAAAGAAGTTTGAAAATAAATGTGTTAAATGTACACTGTTGACCAGAAATACAGTATTGTAGTTTAACAAAATGACAGTAGAAGAATTCAGAAAATAAATAATTATGTAGTTGGGAATAAAGCCATTTTTTTTTAGAATGTGTTGATGGCCACAACATATGCACACTTGAAAATGTTTACACAACACTTTTTCCTCTGTATTTTAGCTAATTATGTCATCAAAAGAACTGGCTTACCAAAGCCTTACTGGAAAAATGGACTAACACAAATTTTATTTCAATACTGTTTTGCAATATTTTCTAAAATATCACATCCAAAATAAATAACATTTGTTGTCAATTATAGATCTTGTAGAATAATTTATTTTTATTTTTGCAAAGTTGTGCAGAATCATACAGTTGAAGAAGACAGATTAAATAAAGTCCTCAGTATTCTGAATACAAATTCTGTATTTTTGTATTTATTGATTTTGGATCCATTTCAATCATGATACTCTCTTGGAATCCAATTAAAAGCATTTCAAAAAAATGTTATTTATCATTGCTTGTTCACATTCATTGAAGACCTATTACCATCTACCTTGGTTATAATTTCCAAACTGTTCATAGCAATATTCAACAAAAATCTGTCTTCCTTGATCTAAAAACATTTACTCTATGAATACGCCTGTATTCTTATATGATAAGTTAATAGGTCTTGGCTGTCATCTGTGTAGCATGTTTTCAGATATTTAGAAAGTGTTGTTATTATATATACACTAAAACATTTTTCCTCAAAATTAATATCACCCAACTTCCAGAAGATCAGTTTACATGATCCAGCTACATGTACCTAATCATCCTTCTTCTTGGTACCTCTTCGTAATTATCTGAATCATGACTATGTATTGTATACGCATCAAACATTTTCCTACACCTTTGGAAACTTTCAATTTAAAACCTTGTTATCATAAACCATATTTTCAGAATAGTCGAGGCCCATAAAAAAATAGGAATGTACAGTATATTTTAATTCATTGTACCCAATATATAATATTTAATCAAACAACATTATTGTTTGATTCCAATTAAAAAATAACAGAAAATGTTTGTACAAAATGCAATGCAAGTGACTGAATTTGGGTTACATATTCTAAATATTCTGCAGTACTTCATTGCAGAGGTAGTCTTGACACATAAATATTTGAAGACTCTTTTCCTGACATTTCCATGGCAGGCATTCTTCAAAAAGAGAATTAACCGCCCCGAGTCCCTTGTGGAGATGGGGCGGGATAGAAATTGTGAATAAAAAATAAATAAATAAATGAAGAAAGATTGATGTTTCTAAAATGGAAGAAAGTCTTGGAAGTTCAGGCAGATGTGAAGAACAGAACCAATGGAAAGGGGAAAAGAAAGTATTAATTGGCCCCAATGCCAGAGCCTAATCTATATCCATTTATAGGCCAAAATGCATTAATTCCTGCAGTTTCTTCTTAAATCCATTGCATTTTTAGACCACCTAAATTTATTTTGAGTTCAATCACTGGTCTCTCTAACTATTACCCATAATGGCAGGTATGATGTTTCCAAGGCTTCTGTGTGTTTCTCAGTCTCCCTGGAGATAACAATGATTGAAGATAGAATCTTTTGCATGAATTATGTATGGACTACCACTGAACCACTCTAACTGGGAAAGATTACTGTCAATGATAACGAATAAATCAAAATCTTCTAATCTCACAGTGGTTGGATATATCCTTTAAGTACATCTTATTCATCAAATAAACTTACCCCCTACTCATGTTCAGATTATATATTTCTCAAATTTTCTACTTGCACACAGCAGTTATTTGCATGTTTACTCAGAATTACCGTATATCTCACGCTGGGATTTACCCCCTTAAACTGCAATCTTATCAACTCTTTTCTGATAATACACTCTCTTGAGGAAAATAATGTAAACTTCTGACGTATGTAGAAAGATCATGTGAGCAGAGGTAAAATTATAAGACATGCATAATTACATCATCACATAAAGGTTATGACTTATATGTTTGAATCAAATACCAGGATGCAAGTATGGAATAACATTTGCACAATAATGTCATTCATCATTTTGGAATCAGCAGAAATTGTTATGCCTTTCAAGGTTGTTTTATTAATCGCGAATATAAATTCTAATTTTCACTGTATTCACAAACATTTATTTAGAGGTAGTCCTTTTACAATTCTAATGGATTCATCTATTAATCAGAAACTTTTCATAAAATGTATTACAGAGTAACTTATGTAAGGTAAATGATCTTTAAAATATATCAGCATAGTTTGTATGGTGAACTACATCCTGCAATAGTGATGATGTTTAAAGTACTTCAGAGTTCTTATACTGCATAGCTCAAGAGAGAACAGTAAAATTTGAAGAAAGAAGTAAAGAAAAAAAGTTAAATCTTTAAAGAAAGAAGATATGATAGAACAGAAAATGTAAATACATTCCTAATTAATTTATTTGGTAACAAATCTCAAGGCTATCTCTATGAAATAATGGAGACTTTAATAGCATCTAGAAAGAAGTTTTAATAGCATTAAAACAGCAAAAGTTTTCTGTATTAACTTTACATGAAACAGAACCAACAATTTATTTCACTTTGTATAGACCAAAGACAGTAAATAATCTTCATGATTCACCATCATGATTGTTTTCAGGATATTAAATGGAGTCAAGAATTATTTGTACCAGAAACTTAGAAAGACAGTTCTAAGAATGCTGGTGTTTTATTTGAGTATGCTTAGGAAAGAACCAGATTGGCAGTCTTTCCTCACAAATTCAGCCATGACAAATCTACTCTTTCAAAATAAAACTTTTTATCATTTGCAGTTAGTGTTGAGTTGGCTTTCATCCCCTTACTCTCTACATTTTTTTTCTTTTTATGACCCTTTAATCCCTTTTATTAGGATGAAAGGGTGGTTGAATGGAGCTGAGTGTTTACTGACCGGATGCCTTTCCTAACTCCTACTCAAAGTTTGTAGCAAATATTTTCCCTTTGTGCCTTGATAAAGAAACATCTGTCACTGCTTAGTATTGAACTCTCAATCTTCGAAGTGGGATGCAAGCATCTTCACTTCTAGGCCACCATGCCACTGACTCTCTACATGCCAAGGCCTTTTATAATAGGAAGATCCACCTACCTATAGACCATTCCATTCTCCATGTTGCCTTCTTTGTACATAGCTAACATGAAAATAGTACATTTGTGCAGTATTTTGGATTACAGGTAGTCCTTGCTTAATGAGTGTTCAAAATCATTAAGAATGACTTTACAGCTGTAAAGCATTTCCAACTACAGTAGAATATTGCACTGCCTCATGTTACTGCATTTTGGGTGCTTGGCAACCAGCTTGTAATTATAACTCGTTACAGTATGACTATAACTTATTATTTTATTTATTTATTTGCTTTTTACAGCAGAAAAAATACACATTGAATATGCTGGATTCACATAATGCCGTCATGTTTTGCTAAGCAACCATGTAGTTTACTTAGAATGACTCACTTCATAACCATCATAAAAATGATCCTTAAATCAGCTCTAACCCTAGCTAGTCCTAAGGAGGGAGTGATTCCTTATTTATTTGGAAATAAGTTACATGTAAAGAGGGTTCTTATCTTGTCCTTCATCTCAGGCAGCCAAAACATCAAAATAGCAAGTTTGGCTATTGTAAAACAGGAAGAGTGTCTTGAGTAATAGAAGTGCATGCAATTGCTAATTGAGTTTCAATAACATCTGTCAATCCTTTTTATCTATTTTATTTTTATTCTGCCTTTCTTTTCATGTAACTCAAGGTGGCAAATATAATATAATTATATATGCTTCCTCCTTCTATTTGTAACATTTTAGGAATATTATTATTTCACTGCTTCGTCACCTTTAAAGGCTGCTCTAAATTCCCCATCCCTTCAGAAAGTGTAACAGGAAATATCACTAACCATATCTCATTCCCTTCCTTGACAGGGTAATTGGTTTGATGGATAAGGGGAATGCAATATATATAATGTGACTTTGGCAAGGCCTTTGACAATTCCAGATGGCATTATCAAAAAGTAATTGGAGAACTGTGAGCTGGCAGATGGCTACAGCAAGGTAACAAATTCCACGGGGGTAGTTGTGCTACAAAACCAACAAAGACTATTATGGCAACTTAGATATTAACTATTTATTGGAGGATAACTAAGGGATCTTAAAGCCCTCTTCATCATATAACCAAAGCAATTTTTTCCTAATTAGAGTACCCATATATCTGTATAATGAAATAGGAATAAATCTTCATAATATCATCATACAAGGAAATGTCTAAATTGAATAGAATGAACATTTTGATGAATTCAAGTTTCTCAAAAACCTTCCTTGAAAGATTATTTATTTATGGTAGTTTGAGATGATTGCAAGATTTAGTAGATGGAAATAGTTTGTGATGGTTGACTATTAGTGTTTGATCTGTATCGAATTATTTTCTTGCTTACAAACAGCCTATTTATTTTGTACAAATAAAAATCAGTATTGTTGACAAGTGAAGGAAGCAATTAAATTCTAGATGGATATAGTTATTACATTTGTAAAAATTGCTTTAACATATATAAAATGTTTTCTTGCAGAACCTGTGTCATCTTCTTCACTGCTAGCAGATAGTTGTTTTGAAGGTAGCATTAGCCAAGTGAGGCAGAATAAAACAGAGGGGTACTGCTCTGCTTCATATTAACCTGCAACTGTATCTATTCTTTGGTTTAAATGAGTTACATCCTCAGAGAAAAATTGGTTGCCTTGGTTTTTCACAGAATCCTTTCTCAGACCCATCTTTCCTAGAAATATTTTCTCCTGTGACTGCAGAGTTTAAGAGAAAGGAAGCATTTGCCTTTAGTATCTAATGCTAGAGAACAAAAGTAATTGTGTGAACTGTGTGTACATAATGTATAGTTTGACGCACTGGAAGTTGTTGTTTTTTAATATTGATTCCTATGTTGATATATATATTAAAAACAAATTTAAAAACATTAAAAACAAAATTGGTCGATTATCATTAATTAATAATAATTAAACTTTATGTAAATTAATTATACAATTAATTATTGTCTGATTAATTTGCCTAAAATAATTAAAAAGTATCTTTCAAAGTGTATTTTTCAAAATATTTTCCCTAAGCATCTGTATTGTAAAGTATATTTTCTTATTGTGAAATCTGTTT
>JAOYMU010000274.1:30832111-30842356 GCA_025802295.1 Psammodynastes pulverulentus
TAGACTCAAGTTGATTTTCTGCTGGGGTCATCTGATCTCTGAGAGCTCAAAGAGCTCTCAGAGATCAGATTTGGGATCAGAAAAAAAAAGGCATGCTGAGAGCAGAGATATCAGTGCCAGATATTTCTAAAGTTGTTTAAATGACTTCAGCTGATGGATAGAGAGAGAGAGAAAGGTGGTTTCCCCCACTCCTTTTACAGCAATTTCCACCTGAGGTAAAAAGTATTGCCTAATCCAAGTAATGCAGTCTGAGGAAATGGGAGGTGAAAAGAGGTGGAAAAGGAGACAGAAAGGGATTTGAAAGGGAGAAGAGTAATGGTTTTCCTCCTGACTTCAAAAAAAGTATAGCCAAAAAGCTTGTCCTGACTTTGGAACAAAAGAGATTCCAAAGAAGACACAATGAATAACTGAAACATGTTTTATTGCTTTGACTAATAGAAAGATTGGCTTAGGAATAGTTCATCATTCTAACTTTTGTTGAATCTGCTACTGCTTTATTAAGGCCTGGAACTTACCAATGCAAAAGGGAAGAGTTGAAGCCATATTTGCCCAATGTTGTTTGTAAAACTCATTTCTTGGGGCCTCTTAATATTTTTATGTTCCTTGTTGCTACTAGAATTGCTCTATATAGAAGATTACAAAACTAGCTATCTGGTGACACTTTTCTTCAGACTGAGATTCTTTTACCAACTAGACGTGTCTTTCAGATTCCCTTTAACGTATAAGAAGATCAGAATTATTTTCTGCAATTGAAGGTTTTTTTAATCTTTGGCTTAACCATAATATTAAAATGCTACAAACATTGAGTTGGCAGTACAGTTTGGCAGAGAGCGGAGGAGAGGGAACAAACCAGATAACGGTGTGTCAAATATATATATATAATGAACTGATGATTTATTTATCTTTTGACAAAGCCTGTTTGACTATTCAAGGTGACAGGAAGGTGGAGGTGACAGGAAGAAAGATTGGGCAACCCTCTTCCTTCTCCTCTGTTCTAATATTTTAAAAATCTATTCTCCCATCCCTATTTTATCTATGAATAAGGAAAATACAACTTCCCCACTGCATACGGTCTCAACCTGAAGATCCTGCAATGAAGCAAAACACTGAAAGACTGTCACTCACCCACCAGCTACTGTTTATGTCTACCACTGCTTAATTTTCTTCATTGAAAACTAAATGTATTCCACATTTTAACCTTAGAATAAACCAGAGGAGCAAACTTAGAATGAGCCATACTATTTAATAAGAATAGAATAGAATAGAATAGAATAGAATAGAATAGAATAGAATAGAATAGAATAGAATAGAATAGAATAGAATAGGAATAGACAGAGTTGAAAGGGATGATGGAGGTCTTCTAGTCCAACCCCCTGCTTAGGCAGGAAACCCTATACCATTTCAGACAAATGGATGTACAATCTCTTCTTAAAAACTTCCAGTGTTGGAGCTTTCACAACTTCTGGAGGCAAGCTGTTCCATTGATTAATTGTTGTAAACAATCAGGAAATTTCTCCTTAGTTTTAGGTAGGTTCTCTCCTTGATTTGTTTCCATCCTTGATTAGTTTCCATCCATTTCAAGAAGTGTTCATACAGGAAGTCCTTGACTTACAACCATTTGTTTAATGGCTGTTCAAAGTTACAACAGCATAATAAAAAGTGACATGACCATTTTTCAAACTTCTGACCATTGCAGCATCCCCAGGGGTCACATGATCAAAATTCAGGCCCTTGTTAACTGGCATGTATTTATGACAGTTGCGCTGTTCTGGGGTCATGTGATCACCATTTGTAACCTTCCCAGCCAGCTCCTGAAAAGCAAAATCAACAGGGCAAGCCAGATTCGTTTAACCACCACGTTTCACTTAACTCCATGGATTTGCAAAGAGGTCATAAAATGGGGGCAAAACTCACTTAACTGCCTTGCTTAGCAATGGAAATTTTAGGCTCCATTGTGACCGTAAGTCCAGGACTACTTGTAGTCAGATTGCTGAATGGTTGAACAATAACAGCATGACCCTATGAAACTTCAAATAGCAGTAATTGTTTGTGCTCAGTGAGACTCATTGTGAAAGGCCACAGACCTTTTTTTTCATTCAGTGGTAGTACAGAGATGTAGCTGTACCACAAACCTATGTAAGTTGTAGACTAGCTTCTGTGATTGAATTATTAGTGTTCCAACTGTCCTCTGCACCCCCGCACACACTCACAAATTGGGTTCCTCAGGAAAAGGAGAAGGATGATGAAGGTTATCTGATTGCTCAAATAGAAAAATACAACCTGTCTGTCTCTCTGTATGTCTAGGAAGCAGATTGAATCTCAATAGCATCAGAGTTAAATTGTTTGCCCTTCTTTCTGTGGTCCTGATCTAAATTGGGTGTCACAGATCTGCCATCTGGATTGGGAAGAAAGCTTCTACTTGTATCAAGTATCTGTCAGAGCTTAAGATTTTAATTGTCCGCAGTTGTTAAGAGAATCAAGTGACCTGGGAAGTTAAGTGGACTTCTTTCCATTGTTATAAAGGGCAAGTCCTGTTCCTATTATTCTCTGCATTGATCTCCCTGGGCTGCCTTAGTTCACTGCTGGAAAAAATCTTTCAGCAGCTGAAGAAGCATATTGATAAATGGGAGTACACCAGATTGTGAAATTGGCTGAGAAAATCTTTAAAACAGAAATGTAAACAATTCAGTAATTTATCACTTTGAGTAATTGTGTGTTTTATCTGCATAAGCAGAGCATTTCTATCTATTTGTTAATGTGCTTTATCCATTCAAGTCTGCCTAGTTACTCGAGGGCTGAAGGTGGAACGAAGACATTTATAAATTAAATTGTTCTGCCCTGCTGACCATGGACTCTATGGTGGTATAATGGAGAGCTGAGGTGACATTTGGGGTCATTTATATCTTATCCTCCCCTTCACAACTAATACTTTTGTTAGAACTTCCACACTCACAGTTTCATCTGTAGGAGCCTCGGTGGCACAGAGGATAGAATGCAGTAATTGCAGACTACTTCTGCTTACAGCCAGCTGCCTGCAATTTGGCAATTTGGCAGATCGAATCTCACCAGGATCAAGGTTGACTCAGCCTTCCATCCTTCCAAGATGGGTAAAATGAAGACCCGGATTGTGGGGGCAATATGCTGATTCTATAAACTGCTTAGAGAGGGTTGTAAAAAGCACTATAAAGCGGTATATAAGTCTGTGCTATTGCTATTGCTATTGCTATTGCAGAAGTATAGTATTTGTTCTATCATTAAATGTATCTTACAAGTAGATGAATAAAGGTACATTGTCTGGATATCAGCTAGTCAATCAGAATAGAGCTGGAAGGGACTTTAGAGGTCTTCTAGCTCAACCCCTTTCTCAAGCAGGAGACCTTATATCATTTCAGACAAGTAACTGTCCAGCCTGAAATTGTATAGGGTCTCCTACTTCTAATTGACCAAAACACAAATACTTGATTAAAACTGAGATGAACATAGCCTTCAGCTGATTATATTACATTATTCCAATTTCAAAAAATAAATGAATCCTTCATTAGCATTATAATGCATAACATTTCAATACATGTCATGTCAAAACTTTTTTCTTTCAATCATTCATAGATTTAACAATAGTGATTGGTGATCATCTGTTTAGAAAACAATTTTTCAGAAACATGATTTGAGCATACATCTGTGCAGACATTTACATCAAAAAGTCTGTCTGATTTGACTGTAATAAAAGACTGTGATAATTAGCAAAGTTACAAAATGATGGAATGAATGTTCAAAAGAATAGTTGAGTGACCTAAATGGTAATGATGTTTTGAACAGTAAAATTGAAATACATATTATAAATGTTAGTATCCAAGAAAAGAAATGAAAGGAAAGACACAACTGAATGTTGAAAAATGGGATGCAAATATAGACAATATAAGTAAGGAAATGATGTGTGGATGTGGTTTGCTTATGGAGTAGCTGTGCAATTTGTCTAACATGCTAAATCTAAATCTGTATCCAATGACTAGATAATGCCTTTATTATAATGATTAATAAAGTGTGCCTGGACAAATGTTTGGCTACATTTCTGTTGGCAGGGTATAAAAGGTAACAGTGACCAAATCTGGGAAATACAATGCACTTTTACAATGCAGAAACACTTTGTAAACCAATTTTTTCTCTTCACAAAAGACAGAAAGTATAATGGGGAAAGCATAAATGTAAGAATATTTGATTGCTGAATCAAATATAGTAAGTGCTATATGTTATAAGTAAAACATGATTACAAATAAATGGAGTACTTAGCAAATGGTTTAACAAATGGTTTAACTTTCAAATGTGTGATGCCAGTCTGATCATTTATTGTGCTTAAGATAAATATGTAAGAAATATTTGTTGTGTTTCGAGAGATATATTGACTAGAGACATAAATGTTCATGTACTGCAATAGAATAGAATAGAATAGAATAGAATAGAATAGAATAGAATAGAATAGAATAGAATAGAATAGTTTGAAGGTACCTTGGAGGTCTTCTAGCCCAAGTCCTTGCTCAAGCAGAAGACCCTATTCCATTTCAGATAAAGGATTGTACAATCTCTTCTCAAAAAGCTCCAGTGATGTAGCACCCACAATTTCTGAAGGCAAGCCGTTCCACTAATTGATTATTCTAAGTGTCAGGAAATTTCTCCTTATTTCTCGGTTGGCTCTTTCTTTGATTAGTTTCCATTTCTTTGGCTTACTATTTCTTTCTCTTTATTCTCTACTTCATATTGAACCACTTATCCTGCAAGGTGACAGTATTAGAAGTATGTGTGTATGTATGCAGGCATTCACAACAGTTGAAAGCTATGTCACAGTTTTCTCCAAGATAAAAGAAACAATTTCTACAGTGGTTTTTTTAGCTTATTTCTGTAGGTATAGAGGATATAAAAGGGACACGGAGGCTCAGTGGATAAGATGCTGAGCTTGTTAATCAGAAAGGTCGGCAGTTCGGTGGTTCAAATCCCTAGCGCTGCATAATGGAGTGAGTTCCCATTACTTGTCCCAGCTTCTGCCAACCTAGCAGTTCGAAAGCATGTAAATAGAAAAATAGGAACCACCTTTGGTGGGAAGGTAACACGTTCCATGCGCCTTTGGCACAGTGGTGGGATTCAAATTTTAACAACTGTTTCTCTGCCCTAATGACCAGCTGGGTGACGAGGCTGGGTGATCATGTAACTGGTTGGAGCTCAGGTGACAGTGTGTCTGGGCATACTGCCAAGACCCCTTAGCTGTTATATGGGTTAACCAAGGGGCAGTTTCTGTTAGCAGAACAATAAAGATTAGGCTAGAAACAACACCAGCATTGATGGTATCAGTTCATTTTTAGTAGTGAGGAACATTTTCATATGACTGAAATCTACAATAAGAAGACGTGTAAAAGTTTCTGTACTACACTGAGGGAATCAAAGTATCAAATTAGTATTCTTGTAACCAAATATATCTTGATAATAGTCGTATAAAAGTACCGTAGATGTAGCCCTAAAAGCCTATCTTACATTTTTTTTAATAAGAACATATTAATCTTCTTTTTGTATTTTTCATTAGGCTAACAGGATGCAGATAGCTGTGTAATAAACAATTACATATATTATTTCCATTGTGGCAACTTCAAAATGCCTGTACAAATTATTTCTGATTCTTCCAGTAATCCATTAAAATAAGATTGTATTAATTAATACTGATAACTAATGTATGGTTGTAATTCATGCTAAAGATGCATGTGTTAGTCTACTCTGATTTGTTTTTACATAATGAAATACAGCTAAGCTGGAGGCACAGTGAGCTGGATCCAGGCTGTTTGTCACTGCAAGAGCCCACTGAAATCAGTCTGAAAAGTTACAGCTGTCTCTTTTCATTCTTTTGGATTTCCATGTGCTTAGGTGTTAAGTGATTTATTCTGAATCTAGCCTAAGGGTGACTAAAAATTATGGCTATAGTCCAACACAGAATCGGAAACAATGGATTTAACTGTGCCTGCTTCTTTTATCGATTATAGCCTCAGTCAGGCAAATCTGCCCTATGTGTCACAGACACAGCTTTTCATTATCAAATTAAAATAAAATTAAGATTAGTTTTAGCAGAAAACTAAATGCTTTGAGTTTAATATTTGTCAGTAAATGAATATTTTTGTATTGTCACGTTATTAAAGAATAATTATTATTTGTTGCCTTTGACTGCCCCACAGTGGCGGAATTGGAATTGTGCTTTTTTCCAGAAAAACCGTAGTATTTTTAATCAGTTTGGGATTAGCAAACACAAATATTTGCTCTTTTTCTGGAAAGATAAATTTAATGAATACCTTTATTGCAAATTAGCCAGATACTTTATTTATATGATTTGTAATAAAGGTAATCATTTCATGCAAATTTGAATTTTTAAATAACCTGCACAAAAAGCTGAAGTATTGATGTTGAAAGATTACCAGTTTGCTCAGTAACCAGAAATTAATCAGCAAAGCATCTCCTGATTTAATTTAAATATGATATTTATATCTATGTATCAAACATAGCATTCTGGTAGGCAAGAAACTTAATTTATTACTCTTCTCTGATCTTGAGGATGTTGTGGATGCATTATAATTATTTCATGCTTTGTGATCATCAATTTCCCATCAGGCAATTCAGAATTCTTCCTAAAATTTACTATAAATTTCAGTTCAGTATTGTTTCTTACTGTATAAATTGTACAATAATGTATAGATTGTATAGTCAAATGGTCTCATAGTTCAGTTATTTATCAAAAGCACTTAGTGACATTATTTCATTATGATGGTAATTGGTAGAAGGGAAAAAGATTTTAGGTATTTCCAATTTTCTTCAATATTACCTTATTTCAAATAGCTGGAGAACAGTTTGTGTGAGATTTTTTTAATTAGAAAAGGGAAGGTGATAAATTCACGGGGAGGGGTGTTTTTCAATCACAGATCAATTGCAAACAGGGCAGCAATGTTGCCCCCTTTTGGGTATTATCTATATTTGACAAAACTATGAATCTACCAAGTTTTCCCACATCTCTTCTGATCTATGGTCTTTCATTGTTTAGACATATTTTCTGCTCTAGCAGCTGGTGACAATACTCAAAACTGGGGAATCTGAATTGTGTATGTATATTTGTATTTGTGTTTGTGTGTGTGTGTGTGTGTGTGTGTGTGTGTGCATGCATGCTTCAAGCTTTTGAAACATACCCCAAGGACCATCAAACTGATAGATTTCCTACTCTGAACTCAGCATATAAATATAGCAAGGTTATCCAGTTATCCACAAGCTACTTTTGTCCAAGTACAGGAAATGTCAATCCAAAAAACCACAAAAGATAATTGGTAGAAGAGAAAAATATTTTAGGTATTTCCAATTTTCTTCAATATTACCTTATTTCAAATAGCTGGAGAACAGTTTGTGTGAGATTTTTTTTTGATTAGAAAAGGGAAGGTGATAAAGAAATGCAAGCTGTTGAGAATCTGTTTTTATTGAAGCAGCATAGAAATATGTTTAATTAATTAAATGCAAACATCGCTAAATCTTCAATTTTACACTAGCCATTTTCAGCCAACAGAAAAGTCAAAATGCTTATACTGGTATTTATGAATTTTTTTGCTTGTAACTTGCTTTGTGTAAACAATCCAGAGTGCACAACGATTAGATAGTTTAAAGGTAAAAGTTAAGGTTCCCTTTATCCAGTCATGTCCAGTTCTAGAGAGTGTTACTCATCTCAGTTTCTTAGCTGAGGGAGGCAGCATTGTCCGAAGATATTTCTGTGGTCATGTGGCCAGCATGACTATACACTGAGGCACACAAAAGGCTGTTACGTTCCCACCATGTGGTACCTATTTATTTATTCATATTTTCATGTCTTCTAACTTCTAGGTAGTCAGGAGCTGGGGCAAGTAACAGAAGCTCACACCATAATGCAACGCTCAGATCTCAAACCCGGACTTTCAGCTGACAAGCTCAGTGTCTTTAACCACTGAGCCATTAGGTAGCTTAGAAATAGCATTACGAAAATCTTCTCATTTGCTTTCAGTATGGTGATGGCAATACAGTCTTAGTCTGATAAATATTAATTTATGGATGTATATGTTATCAGATTAAGAATGTATTGCAAGCACTATACTGAATGCAAATGAGAAGATTTTTGTAATGTTTATGGCTTAAAAAAAGTATAAAATGCCATATTATATAATATTTATGCCAAGACTAAATGACTTAATAGAGAAAATGGAAGCTTATATGTATATTTATCATAAATTATTAAATTAAAAATGGATATGATGCATGTAAAGCTTTTTAAAGATTTTGCTAAATGGGTACTAGCAAAAGCTACAGATCAAGGAAGTATCCTTCTCATAAAGTATTTAGCAAATTTTCTAATTGCTACTTTAAATAAATATTTGAAATCCATTGTTAATTCATTAGTTACATCATATATATATAATTGTCCTCATGATTGTACACTTCAATAGTTTCAGTCATAATTTCTTTGTGCATAAAAGCTGTAGCATCTGGGTGGTGTATGTGTCTCTCACTGTGAATATAGAATTGCATGGTCAGAGAAAAGGCAAAGCAATTTTTAAACTGCTGCTCTCTTCATATTCTATGTTCCTATTTAAGGAAACAGACAATTCTGGATGCATTGCAAAATAGATGTGTATTGATTTACTATTTCAGAAGTATATATTGGCAATAAAATACATAACTGTTAGTGGTTAAGTTGGATCTTTCACAGTCTACACGTTAATCCAAAAGGATTAATACCATTTGTCCCATTTATAGCCTGGATTCTGACACTTGCAACCTTTGCTGCTTCTGTTTTTGGGTCCCTCATATGCATCCTTTGTCCAGCTCCCAATATTGCCCATAAAACTTAAGCACCTGAGTTGGCATGGAGCTGAAAAGAACCTAGTCTCTGAATTTCACAAAGAAATACCCAATATCTTTGCAAAGTGTATTTTTTTTTGCTCTTTCCTTTATAAATTCTGTGTTGCTAAGCTTTACTAATTTAGGGTCTATGAAGTTGATTCAGGCACTTTCTCTTCCGTTGTTTCTTCTATGCACATTCGCCTCAATTTCTATGGGTCTGGTTGAGACTCAAACTCAGCAAATGCTTCTTCAGCCTCTAAATCTGAAGAATCCCCAATTTGTCTTTCTTCTGTCTAAATAAGAATAGGACCCTCATTTTTAGTTGTAAACATAGGGTCATCAAAGCCAACAATGAACCACTGGCGATCATACTAACAACCACGCTATAGCTGCATGCTGAATCTCCGTTGTTGATTCCTTTGAAGGTATGCTGTTGCCATATGCATTTACAAATGGAAGAAGCAGACATTCACAATAAAGAAAGCAAGTTGGATTTATTGTTAATTGACTTTCCATTGTGCCCTCAATCAGTCTCCATTTTTATTTAAATCTTAAGTACTATAAAACCTCTTGTTCCTTCTCAGTACATACTGCATCTCTCCTTTGTTTACTATTCATGAACAGGAAGCAGCTGTTTTTCATACCACCTTATTTTTTGCTGTTTTTTAATCAACTTTATTAAGTTTCAAAGGGAGATAAAATACAATGTAACAGACAATGGAAAATTCGAAGAGGGCCAAAAGGGGGGAATGTTAAAAAGTGACAAGAAAAAAAAATGACTTCCAATTTTCTCTAGTATAGATATGAATACATAGTAATCTCTTGGTCTAAAAACTTATAAAAATATACAAATTAGACAATCAACGTTAAAATTATATAACAAAATTACCTCATTCTACATTTAAACATAATCAAAAATACGAGAGTACATGTTTCAAGTAAGAATGAAAATATACAATTTTCTATATTTCTATAAATTTTCTATATTTCTATAATTATAACATATTCGTCAACAAATCATAAAATCAAAACTTCATTTATATCTGAAGTATGTATATGTGTATGTATGTGTGTGTGTATATATATATCTCGGCACACTGTTGTCGCTAATTTCTGTCTGGATAGTCTCTTGAGATGAGCTGAAAGGTAAAAGGGAGCTATGTTGTTCCCTCCCATATTTGGGTAACCGAGTATCTCTACAAAAAAGAACATAAACTGTGCTTGGTGAAAACTGCTGAAGGGGAAGAGAACCTGTGGCTTAGAGGTTAATACAACTGCCTACGATGCAGTGACCCAGGTTCAAATCCCATAAGGGTATGTCCAGCTGATGAGAGCTAATAAGCTCGAAATAGATCTATACTGGCC
>JAOYMU010000274.1:30842456-30853454 GCA_025802295.1 Psammodynastes pulverulentus
CTGGCTTTGCTGTCAGATGGAAATTTGTTTTAATATCTTACTAGATAAGATAAGAAAATTCACCATATTGTAAACAACGTATTTTGTATCTGAAACCAATAAAACTTTTTTAAAATCGAAGAAATTGAAAAATGGTCTCCAAGTAAACACAAAGCTAGATAGACTTTGTGTCTCATTAAAGTAGTCCATTTTGACATATATGCCAGTTTCATTAATTTCACTATCTACTTTCAGTTGTGGGAATTTCCACCTCTGTGCATATAAAAGTCCTTGCCACTGTTGTCATATATAGAAACAAAAGCCCATGTTTTCTTTCAATTTGCTTATCCATCATACCTAAAAGAAAAGCTTCTGGTTTCAATTTTACATCCATTTTTAATCATTACAACATATCTAATTCCAATATTTCTTGGCAATCTTATATGTCCACCAAAATGATAAACAATATCATTGATTACATTTCCAGCACTTATTTGATATTCCATTATAAATCTTTGAAATGTCTCCACAGTTAAGCACTAAATATCTTTTTCAATTTTTCTTCCCATTGCTATTTTTTCTAATTTTTGCTTCCTTGCAGTATGAAACCTAAGTATCATTTTATGTTCCCTTTACATTAAGCGTCAGTCTTATATGTTATGATGGACTTACAACTCACTGTTCTTATATTGACTTTGGCCTTTCTGGATATCATTATATTGCATATAATGTATCTTGATTAAATAATTGGGGAACCTGCTGTTCTTATTCTTCTACCTGGATTACATCCTCCTCAAGATAAGGTTGGCATGAAAGACCAATGCGTACTGTGACCACAGGGAACTTGAGTTGTAAATCCATTATAGTGTGAAAAACTGGGGGGGAAATGATTTTACATGTTATGAATTACAATATAACATAAAGTTAATATAGTCTAATTTCCTGAGTTTCTGAAGCATGAGAGAAATTGTTTTCTTATCCTCTTACCTTCCTGGTCTTTTAAATTACTGAAACTATTCAATAATTACTGAAGCTATGCTGTTTCTACAGAATATATAAGCTGCACTTTTTTAAATTTAATAACAGTTTTAGACAAATCTATCTTCATCTTTTCAGAGGGACAAAAACTTGTGAATAAGAGATTATTTAACATGGAATAAAAGTTCTGGTTCCTGGCCCCATTCAAAGCTACAGTTTTCTGAAATTTGAAAACTAATGCAGCTCTGTGACACATCTGGTTTTGGGCTTAGAATAAGCAGAAATATCAAGCTGCATTCAAACAGCATTTTTAGTAACAATTCTTTCTTGCTGAAGCCAATTTTTCTGTCATTTTAAGACAATTATTACATATAATTATTAGTATTACTTTACATTGCTTAAAAAAATAAGCTTTGCCTTTCACCTATGCAACACAAATTGCTCTATGTTACAACTTGGTAATTTTTATAAAAGAAACTAAGCTATAGAAAATGATTGGTATAACTCCAAGAATTGCCTTAAAGCATTGTGATCATGGTTGTGATGCTGATTATATGCCAAGCATTGAAAAGATTTCTTAATTGTGAGAACAGGTTGTCTGGAAGAATGTTTCTAACATATTATTTCCACTTCTGAAGGATATTATGGGTTTATTGCCACAGAATTATTATCAGAATGTCAACACAAACCTTCATTTGGTTTCCTGAATTTATTTTGCTATTATTTCCTCTAAGAAAATGTTCACATAAATTATTACCAGTTCTGTTACTATTTTTTGTATTTATTGTTACCCAACACTGCAGGAATATTACTGTGCGAGATAAGTAGAAAAGAACTGAAATTATTCCTACTTTTTAGACTTATAACATAACTCTGAAAGCCGTGAACATTCAATAGAGAAGCAAATTTGATGGAGTAAAAATAAATGCAGCTGGAAGCTTAACTATTGAACAATGCATGGTAACAAACATGAGTTTCTGGTGAGGCAGGAAGGCTTCAACACTTGTACTCACAGTTTATGAAATAAAAAGGCAATTTCCCCATTTTTCAAGGTTATGTATGCATTCATGGAAGAAGTTTGGAAAGCAACAGTATGCAGCAGGTGAATTTCCAGGCAGCAGGGGGGAAAACCAAGAGGAGTCAAAAATAATTTTTTATTGCATTTTGTTACCAATTTTCCACTAATAAAAACACAGTTGGTAATGCATTATTGCATTTAAGTCTTTTAGCTCCAGTTACAATTATGCTTCACTTTTAGTGCAGACACTGTAAGATGCTATAACACTGTTTCCTAATGTAACAGTATCAGACAGATAGAGCTGGCTAAAATGAACATGCCAATCATGGTGTAAATGTAGGCAATCATTTGATAAGTCTAACTAGAGGAATGTCCTTTCAGTGTGCTCAGAAACTCATGGGGACACATTCAGAATTTTGCATAATGTTAAGTTTATCAAGAAATAAAATAGTAATTAAATAGATAACTGAGAAAGGCTTCCTAAAAGGTCAAGGGATGGGGGCCACAATGTTTGCAATGTTGTTCTGAGCTTCTGAAAAATGGAAATGGATAAATAATTTAATAATAAGATTTACAAAAGGCAGGAGAAAAGGTTGAAAAGTGAGAGAGGAGGGAGTAGCAGGAACACTGGGAAATGGTGAGTGATTTAAGCTGTATTATACGGACACCTGCCGTGAGCATCAAGCATAGACCAGCAACAAATGTGATAAAATATACATTTGGAAGGTTAGTGGGGAGATTAGTTGTACACTGAAGACATTTTAGAAACTAGCTGAAGCACAAGCACACAGCCCCTTCCTTTAGTTTTTTAGAACTAACAGCAAGTAAGAAACACGTAGATGTATCTATATATCCAACAAGCTTATTTTTGTAGCACGATTAAGCTAGCATGAGACTTGCATGCATGTCATGTACTTTTTCCATTTGAAATCTGTCCACATAAGGCTACTGATGGACTTAAAAACTGATATTTGATGGATATTTTTGCAAATATGAATAACAATAAATAAATAAATAAATAAAGTATTATCCAAAGGAATAATAAGCATTAGATTTTAAAGGAGCTTGGCTGTGCCTATTGAACATCAATTCATCAACCCTGTGCAGCTTTCATTGAAATCAGAAATGGATTCATTGTCTAAATCTCAGGTGATCTGCATTGTTTCCCTTGTCCATATGAGTAGAGTAATCCATTACACACCAGCAGACACAAGGAAATTTACAACCGGCTTTTAGCACTGCTGCTGTTCTCATGACCTGTTGAATCAGTTGGACCAAGGAGCTTTGGAATACCTGAATGAAATAATGGTAGAAAGTTGCTCTCTTAATGTTAATCCAAAATGGCATGGAAACAGATGCCAGCAGATTTCCAATTTTCTCCTAAATACAGATTGAATCAGTTCAAAACAAAACAGTACTACATTCAGTTCTTCTCTAAAGAAGAGACTTCTATTATTTCCTTTCTGGCTATTGCTTCCATCTTCACTATTTTGTATGTGTTGTTTGTATGTATACTATACATGAATACATATGCATACATAGAAATTACACCATGCAGTTATATAAACATACCGTTTGCAGTTGATTCAGTCTTGTGATTTCAACACTGGCAAGACCTTTTTTCAAAATCCTGACAAATCTATGCAAGTTACCATAGATAAGACTGGAGTAGACAAACCATTTGTCTAACCATTAAATATAAGTCTGTTCATATTGTAATTTTGTACACTAATTCCTTTAAATAGAAACTTAATTCGGAAGGTTGCAATCTAGAATCCATCTATTTTATGATACTACCATAAAATTGTCCTTTTATACCTTCTTCAAGAAACAAATTCTGGAGCCAAATGATCAATATATGAAAATACAGATACTGTTGTGCAATTAGATATACAGATGATAGCTAGTTAGCTGAACAGACAGATATCCAACATTTCATTCTAAAGCAGTAAGGAAAAATTGAATTAAAACTGGCAAGAGATCTATGCATATTTTAACAAGAAATGAATGAAGATATCCAGAATCTGTGCAGAATAATTAGTAAAGTTTTATAAAGCATACTGAAGATTAAAAATGCCAAGGACTTTAATTGGAAAAATTAATTTGGCACTCTAATGTGTTTTCATATTTTTTTCTTTTTGATAATCAGTGACAATTTATTAAAACAAGATGTAAATATAGCTATGTCACAAGTGCTTTTGTTCTTGCCATGAGATGAATGTATTTCACTGTTCTCTGTACAGTTTTATATAATCATGGAACTATTTGGACAAAATATTAAAACATAAACCTACTTTGTTTTAGACGTTTTTATTTTACATTGTATGAATGTTAAGTACATCTTAAAATTAAAATGACAGGGATGCAAATGAATAAAAGTAGCAGATTACACAATTATTATATCATTGTAGCCTTTCTAGATTTCCACATGACGCCAATTATCCATGCCCTATTTATATCATATTTATACTGCACTCCATGAAGTGTCAGGATTCCAATGGATAACCTAATTAAACCACGAGCCTCAAGCCAAGTTTCAAAAGAAATCCAGTTATTTATTAGGAGTAACATGCCTGCACGTAACCAGATGAAGTCAGCTCTGCCTTATGTAATTTACGGCCCACCTATGACCCTGTTTCCCCCTACCCCCAGATTGTGTCATAAATCACATTCTCCAATGGAGGACTTTCCTGAGCTGTAGAGATTATGTCTCTCCGGCTGGTTCCAGTAGCCTGGGATACAGCCTGGAAAAAGGTATGTGTGGAATGTGCTTCTGGTTGTGGCTGTCATGCTGCTCCCTCAGTTTTCTCCCCTCCTGCCTATGGCAACTCAAGAGCAGGCCAGGAATGCTTTCCGAGTTGACAGAAAGACTATCATGGAAGAACATCCAGAAATTTTATAAAGCATAAATTCAGGACTAGTTCTGCTAACTAATTTACTGAGTAAAAATGATATGAACACTGAAAAACTGGCACTTGTTACCATTTGTTTTCTGAGTTCATCTAAAGGTAAACCCCTAAAGTTTAGGATTGAGTCTGATTAGAGTTTACCCTAAGAAAATGCTTGACTTGTGAGCAAGTTTACTAAAAACTGCAATAGATGCCTTTGGAAGGGTCCCATTGATGAGAAAAGACCATTAATTGAATAGATGGAGAATGAAGTCCTTCTAGAATGAAAATGGGGATATATTTTGCAGATTTTTTAAAGAAAAAACTGTCAAGTTACAGCTTTTTAATTTTATATTGTGTACAGTTTTATAATTTCAACATACTTCATACATGTAGATAGTATGTTTTATTGCTTTGTTTTTTTCTCATTTTGATAGCTATTAGCAAAGATGGCATACAAATATTAATCATAGCTACATAAAGTAATTTTAAAATATCAAGAAGATAAGTGCAATTCATAGCTCTTTAAAACTTTGTTGACTGTAAGCCTTATGTCTGTATTTCTGACTATTCTAATCAGTCAAGACTATCTTCAGCTTCAGTAAATTCCCAGAAATATTGCATCCAGTTTAAAGCTTTGAATGATTTATGACATAAGAGGTATTCAGAAGTGCAAGATTGCAAAGTTGTATTTGATTTTCTTTTCTTTTGCTATGCAGAGGTTGTTTACAATGACCCCATTTAAGATTCATTACCTGGGTTATTGACTGAGGTATGCATTTCAATCATGTTTATGCTTGCAATCACTGAAGATAATGACTCTCAAGGTCCAGATTGGGTACTCCATCCCTCAATTTCTTCCACTTTGATCAACCCCTCCTTCTTTGTCAATCTCTTCTTTCTCTCCCCTCCTCACTAAGCAATTATATTGGCCTCTCTCTTTAAATTAACTTTGAAAAAATATAGACAGACTACTTTATCTTTTAGATAGAATTTGGAGGGAAGGGTATGAGAGGAATAGAATTACTGAAGATTTAAAGACATTTGTTGTATTGAATTAGGAGTCTTCAGGCCATTGGATCCTAAATTCACATATGTTGGTCTAGCTTTAACAGTGTATGTGTCTGAATATCCATCAAGAGATACTTCAACTATAGCCAGATAATCTGCAGAAATATAGTCATAATTATTGCCATGGCCCCTGACATACTATCCCTAGCTGCAGAAAAAGTTCTATTACTATGCATGTGAATTAGACTACTGGAAGTATATAACTTTCTGTTTAGTTGTGTTCTTAATGCTACTGGAGAGGCATAATACTCTTTAAATCAGGGGTATCAAACTCACATTGTCACGGTGTCATGTGACTTACCGTGACTTTTTCCCCCTTTGCCAAATTGGGCATGGGTGTGGCCAGCGCATGACGCATCCATCCCATGGGTCGCAAGTTTGACAGCCCTGCTTTAAATGAATCTGTCGAACTCCTGAATTTGTATCCTGTTATTAGACAAACCATGACGCATTGGGTAATCATTTCATAGATATTTCTTTACCTAAACAGAGAAACACAATAACCATGGGCAAGCAAAAAAGCATTGGGAGCATGCCAGTGCTGAAGCAGCCACATATTTGCCAAATTTCAATCTCTGGGAGCCATAGGTCCCAGACACATTCTGCAATTTAGCTCTTTTGAAATATATTCAAAAATAGTTGCCGTATGATGCACAGTTTCTAAGATTACAAATAATCAAACAGAAATGACATTTTAGAAGTATATTGATTTACCATGTTTATAACATTCCTGCTAAGCAGAATATTCTAAAAAATAACTTATAACTTATTCTAAGAGCATGTTGCAATGAAATAATTATTTTTTAAAAAAACAGAACAGGTAGTTAAAATGGCAGTTAAAGTATTCCCTAGCAGCAACTTTAAAAAGTTTACAGAAGTTAAAATAAAAAAGGATAGTTTACCAACAAAAAGACTGGAAGAAAGAATATACAGTGCTGATGTTTCAGATCCCAGCCAACCTATGAAGACAAAGGGATATAGTCAAATAATTAAATGAATTAGAATAAAAAAAGGGCAAGCTCCAATTAAAAGAAATGCTTTTTTAGGTAATTTGAAGGACTTCAAGCTTTAAGACTCTAGGGGCCATCATTCTAAGAAACTACCTCAGAAATGTATTATATAGATTTTTTATCTCTAATTCATTAGGTAGACAACTATATAGGGCAACTACGCCCCCCCCAAAAAACCTACCTTAGACTAGTCAAACTAGGTTCCTCTTGAGAAAAATCTGGTTAGTATTAATAACATCACTTTCATAAATGAACAGATGTTAACATTATATACAATGTAGCCTGACTAACATAGCAGATGCTGTGCTTCTCAGATCAAAAGAAGAGATACTGATGATTATCAGCTTCTTGTCCATTTTCAATTTGCGTATAAAATTATCCAGAAGTTTGAAGTTCCGAAAGAAGTTTACTTCATAAATATGACCATGAATTTTGTTTATAAAAATATTGTATCTCTTATAATTCTAAATAATTGACCTTAATCCCCTAGATAATCTACATAAATAATTCCAAAAAAGGAAATAAAAGCTTTTACAAATCTCAACAATAGCCTTACCAGTTTGAATTTTAATGCTAAATTTATTTCCTTTTCCACCAAACAATTGCTATGTATTTAGAGTTGCTAAAAGAGTTTCAGGTGTTCATCTTATTTCTTTCCATGTTAGACAGGGCATATTAATATTGTAATTAAGATAATGTAAAGCATCGGACAGAAGATCAACAAGAGACTTGCATATGATCTTTTCACCCTTTCTTTCCTAGGGCTAGTATATCTGAATTACAAAAATTTGTATGACTAGTAGATAATTTTCTAAGTGGTCTTTTTTTTTCTTGCACCAGATGAACTTTTGAAACCCTGATATAACCTTCATAAGACTTCAATAATATTTGCAGATTTCTGCCCGAAGAAAAAGTGTTGTCACTCCTGCATCTATCTTGTAGAAGCACCTCTAGTAACACTGAAAAGTTTGCAATTTATCATCTTTCAATCTCCTTTTTGCAGATTGATAACTTGGCCAAAGAGCTGGTAGTTTTTCAGCAATAACCATAATGTGACCCCAGAGACTTAAATCAAACGATTTATCTGATTCATATGGTGAAAAATATGTGCCAAGAAAACTAAGTAATAAATGAACTTTTATTATATAAGAATGGGCTTTTCCTTTTCTCTCAAAAAAAGGGAAGTTTCTCTTCTACCCAAAATTTCAGTCAAATACTTCAAGATTTGTCCTCTGGAAAGCCAATAAACTTCCATATAGTAAAAAGAAGTTCATATACCATATATCATGGGGAAAACCTATTGAAGAGACATTGATTAAGGGTAAGGGCTCTAATGAAGTTGATTCTTTTCACAATAAACAAATGTTCTTAGAATCATAGGGCTGGAAGGGCCCTTGGAGGTTTTTTAGTACAACCCCATGCTCAAGGCAAGATACCTTACACCATCTTGGTCAAACCACAAGAGGCAAGCTATTCTCTTATTGTCAGAAAAATCCTCCTTACTTCTAAGTTGGATCTTTTTTTGACAAGCTTCCATCTATCACTTCTTGCCCTACATTCTGGTGTCTCTTCTTTGTGATAGCCTGTCAAGTACTGGAAAACAGTTATCATATTCCCTCTGATACTTACTTTTGATAGGCTAGTCATAACTATCTACCCTCAATCATTTGTCATATAATTTAGACACTTTACTATATTTGTTGCTCTTCTCTGCATACTTTCCAGGTCTCAACCATTTGGGGGGGAGGGTTATCATGAACTGCATAAATATTCCAAGTGTGGTCTCACCAGCATGGTGTAAAGCAGTTCTATCACTTCTCATTGTCTCAAAGCTATCCCTCTGTTGATACATCCTAGGATTGCATTGATGTTTTCACAACTGCAATACATTGCTGGTTCATAATTAAGTTATGGTCCACTAGAACACCTAGTTCCCTCTCACAGTTACTACAGTTGAGCTAGGTACCACCTATTCTATACCTATGCACTTGGTAGGATCTTACTTTTCTCACCACTGAACTGCATCTTGTTGAATAGGGCACAAAGGTCAAATCTGTTAAGATCCTTCTGGAACTTGACCCTATTTTCAAAGTATTAGTTATTCCCCATCCCTACTCCCAGTATGGTGTTGTCTGCAAATTTGATGAGTTCTTCTTCTATCCCCTTATCTAAATCACTTATGAAGATGTTAAAATTACTGGACCCAAGATTGAACCTCATGGTACTCTGTTGCATCTATGTAGATGTAGTTGCATTGGGAACTACCCCTGAGTGTGATTGGTCACCAATTGCAAATACTTCTAGTGGTGGTATTTTTTATCCCATGTTGCTCTAGCTTACCAAGAGGTAGGTTGAGGTCTACTTTGTCAAATGCCTTAAGTCTTAGCATATTATGTCCACATTATATTGCTCGTCCAGTAATTTAGTTACTTTACATCTGCCAGCTCCTTCAGAATCCTGGGAAGTAAACCATCTGACTCAGGGTGAAAAGGTATTCTTTTTTTACTAATTCCATGCCTATTTTGACTTGTATACCTGTTCTATCTCCATCGGTGTTCCTTTAATAGACTGTGCTGTTTCTTCCTTTTGCATTAAAAACAAGTGTAAAGAAAAAAGCAGTTCTTCTTTCTCCCTAATCCCTCTCACATTCTTGCCATCTGTTCCCATCAGTGGGCCTATTGTTTTCTTAACTTTCTTCTTGTCCCTTAAATGTTGAACAAAATTTTTCTTATTATTGAAAGAAACTTGCAGGATTCTTTACAGACTGTTTGAAGCTAACAGATGCAATACAATCAGTTGCATTTCCAACCTTCACTAAGTTTCCAAATGTTTCTTCTAATAAAATTTTTGCTTGACAAAGAAACTTATTACCATTTCAGTGACTGTTAGCAGGTTTCAATTTTCATAAAAAGGATTCACAAAATAGGAATTTTTGATGGTATCAGCATATACATAATGCCAGGAATGTGACTACTGATATTCTTTCATTATGCTTCGTATTTTATTCAGAAATATTACATCTGTAATTCTTGAATTTCTTTTGAGATGGCCAAAATAGCTCACTCCTACATAAGAAGTGAAGCATGACAGTTAATGTCTGTGACTTCTTACTACCAGCATAAGGAAAATCACCTTGCTTCAAATTAATTTACCATAGTGACTAATTATGTTGCTATGTACTGACTACTGTACAAGTCACTAATATCTTACTCCAAGATAAGAAAAAAATAGCCTTGCAATTAATATGGTAAATGCTATATTAATTAACAGACCTAAATAATAAATAACACCAAAGATGGAACAAGTCTAGTAATTGTCAGCTTGTGCACAGATGCCTTCTAATACTTTTCTTTTTCCAGGATTTCATGAAGCTCCAAATAAGTTTATCACTCAGCAGGTATTATATGAATTATACATCTCCTTCATTCAAGCAGAGTTACTCAGTGAATGTTCCTGAGTAAGATCTATACTTAAGCTTTTAACCAGAGGAAGAGCTAACTGGAAATTCTTCTGGAAAAATAATGACTCTGGCCTGAACAATTATGTTTGTATTATTGCCTGGCTTAAGCTATTTTGGAAGATTCTGCCAGAAGAGTGACAGTTATTCTCCAGAATAACATCTGGTGATAAGCTTTAATAGTGGGTTTGTGGTTTTTTTAGTTGCCTATTTTGAATTAATTTTGGTACCATACTTCTTTTGAGGGAATCCAGATGCATCCTACTAAAATGGACTTTTAACTTCTCTTGGTACTCTATGAGAAGTGCCAAGGAGGTCCAGTTTTGATGGGGGAAGGGATATCATTTTTATCAACATTGCATACCTGAATTTTCAGCTCAAACAAGAAATTTAAGTCAATTCTTGAATGCACAGCAGGCGTTTTATCACTAAAACAAGATTTTGCCTTTTTTTGATTTGTAAATTCTCCGAGAAGGTAAGGCAGAGAAGAATGTATAAGTTTTTCTTCCTTATTTCTTTCTTTCCTTCCTTCCTTCCTTCCTTCCTTCCTTCCTTCCTTCCTTCCTTCCTTCCTCCCTCCCTCCCTCCCTCCCTCCC
>JAOYMU010000274.1:30903922-30919445 GCA_025802295.1 Psammodynastes pulverulentus
ACAAAGACAACAACATTGTTAGGTGGGTTGGGCTGAGATAATGTGACTGGCACAAAGCCACCCAGCTGGCTTTCATAATTAAGGTGAGACTTGAAGTTACAGTCTCCTGATTTCTAGTCTGGTTCTTGTTATTTTATGGAATTTTGTATACTCATTAAAAGATACTTTGGCTGTACTTATATAGAAAGTCTATATTTAGACATGGAGGAAAGAAATGGGATGCGTAAAAAAGATGTAAAAAGCTTTTGCAGTTATTTCAAATAGGATGTGAGGAAGGGTGGGTAAAATGTAACGACTTTGTAAAAAGTGCTTCTTTCAAAAAATATTCAAATGAGATTAAACTTGCAGCATTGGATGAAGAGAAGTCATAATCTTCCCATTCCACTCTAAAAATAAAGGTGAAAAATATTTTTGTTTTCTCTTATTTTAAAAGTTATCTTTATTTAAACAAAAATCAAGGAAATTTAAATGAGCAATTCCTTTTTAATAGAATGGATTCAAAAGAGGTTTGTACAACACATCCCTTAACAGGATGGTGTGATTATATGCAAGGGCAATCAAATGTCCTTCTTAGTATAGTAGCAGAATAATTTTAATACTGCTTTTGTATGTTCTAAAAATAAAGAGCATTAACAAATCTATATTGTGCTCTGAGCAAGAGCTGAATCTTGTTTCTATATTAGATGCTTCCTAATCAGATTCAGTTCACGTATATTTGCACATGGTCTAAACATACGTTTACACTTTTTCTATACTTTTGCATAAAGTTGCTTAGCATGAAAGAGAGTTGTATAATGGGTGTATATGTTTAGACAAGAGGGAATGTCTATGCAATTATTAAAAAGCTATGTGCATAAATTTTCCAATCATTTACACAGGAATAACAGCCACTTTTTAAAAAAAGGAACACACTTGTTTTGATGAGACATAATAAAGTAGCTAATTATTATAGCTTTTGTTTCTTTGTATCGTGGCTTTTCAGAGTATAAAATGAATCCTTTATTTTCACAGCCGTTATTTAGTTTGGCAATGTCTGCATCATTCCCCTCTCCTAGTTTGTTCTCAAATCTTTCTGTCCTTGGCATAATTTCAAGCTTTACTTCTCCTCCACAAATACTTTTAAAAATCCATTAATTCTATGAAGCATCACAGGAATCATTGGTGATCATTTTACCTTTGTGCTTAAACTTGTAGTTCTTTATATTTCCATATCAAAATACTTTGATTTTAAATTTGACAATTTCATTTAGGATTATATTGACTATTTTCTATGGTAGAATATTCATACATTCAGTCATTGCTTAACACTCGTTCTATATGAATTGAGATGGGCACCACCACCTGTATTTCTGACACAGTAATTTTGCAGCAGTTCTGTAACTGAAAGCCTGGGTGCCTTTTCATTGCAAGGGCTTCTTGCTTTGCCACCATCTCCTTGTCTTTCTCATTTGTACTTTCCATTCTCATGAAAATAATGCCAGCTAGTCGCCCATTTTAGCAGTTCCCCAATGCCTCACTGGAAGTGGATCTGACTAACTTAAGGTGGCGGAAAGTCAGGACACTTCAAAATTGGAAGTATAACAGCATCAAATTGATGCTTACAGTGGGAAGGGGAGGGATTTATGAAGGTGACAGCTGGGTGGAAGAGAGTTTTGACTTCTTCTCTACTATATAGCTGTTGATTTAGTAGCTTGTGGCTCACTGTATTCTCTGAATCCAGCCACTGTGATATATTTATTCCTATGGTGAAAAAAATTCACTTAATGTGAATAAAACAAATGGTCACAGCTTATTTGCATTTGCTTAGTAAATAGAGATAATAAAAACATTAATTATTTTAACTTTTTAATGAACTTGAAGTTATATAAAAATACTGTTAATTTGCGAGTGACATCTGATACGTTTCCTTTTCAAAGTGAATTCAACTATTGATTATGAACAAATGTGTATTTCTGTACTAATGTCTGCATCTATCCTTCTGTATCTTTCTTCCTAGCAACATGTATTGTTAACTGTTTGTATGCCAGGAAATATTTCTCCAAATATTTCTCCAAATGCTTTAAAATGATTATTAGTCATTACGTTAACATTTATATTGCAGGTTAAAAAACAGCTTTTATAGGAGGTTGGTGAAGATATATCACTTAATCCTATAAACTATGACTAAAAATTTGAAATATGGGAATAGGCACTAATACTCTTGTTTACTTTTTCGAATCAAGTTACTTATTTTAAATGAAATTAGGAGACACATTTTTCTGAGCTTAATTGTAGTTAATGCTGGTTACCATTCTCAGATAATCTAGATTTTAAATGTAATTCTCTCTTCTAAAAATGTAAAAATCCACCAAGCTCAGTATTGTATTTCTTATTTATCAATACTAATTCATGAAATATTAATCTGCATATTAATTTTAGAATTATAGTTTGTTCTCTATATGACACAGAAAGGATTAAATATATATAATGCTTTTAGAATTCCCCAATTTGTTAAACCAGCATGTCCACTCCGAATATGATCTGCTTGCTACCTCTGACCCTGGCAATTACCACAGAATTCTTGTCTAGGAACTTCTGTATTTCCTTTTCCTATATAATACTAAAGCTTGTTGTATCCAAATTTCATTTGTTTCCTATTGGGTTTATTTACTTGTGGTTTAGTGTAACAAAATTATGAGATTCTGATTGCCTTTTTTCATTTGTTACCCAGCAGCAAGAAAAGATTTATATAAGTAAGTGGTATGTAACAAGAGACCATCTTTTCATTTATTGGATTGCTTTAAACTTTAATTTAATTCAAGAACACCAAAATACACCTCAGTGCATGTGCAACAATTTGTCTCATTTTGTCTCAATCTGGTATTAATATCAGTATTCTATGGAACCATTGAGATGTAACTTTTTCCAGAAATGCTACTTGAAATGCATTTGGCATGATAAATAACTCATTGCCATGCAGTACACTTTATTTAGTGGAATATTGACTCTGTAAACTCCTTGTCAGCTGTTGTCATATGCTTTCTCTTTCAGTGTTCTGGATCATTTCCAAAAGGATTAGCAGGAAAGAGAAGAGAGGGTCTGAAGCAATTTTATTTTAATGTGACAGATATCACAAACTACTTGTTCTTTAAAGTAGTTTGTCATGTCATAACTGCTTAAAAATATTCAAAGGAGCTAATACAACAGTTTGTGTATTAAAATGATTTTGCAATTAAATCAGTTTAACTTTACTGCATTAAGCATATAAAAAGCTTATCAGTGCTAAAAATGAAGACATTTATTTAAGGTCATATTAGTGGAAGCAATTTTATCAATCATTTCCTGTTAATCCTCCTCATTATCCATTTTGAAATAAGAGTTTCTAAACCAGTATGTTGTTGGATGACATGTTAGTTAGTAGCTATGGGGAAATTTTCTGGGCTCCAAGATCATCGCAGATGGGGAGTGCAGCCAAGAAATTAAAAGATGTTTGCTCCTGGGGAGGAAAGCTATGGCAAAGCTAGTCAGCATACTAAAAAGCAGAGACATCACCCTGCCAACAAAAATATGTATAGTCAAGGCTATGGATTTCCCAGTTGCAATGTATGGCTGTGAAAGTTGGACCATAAGAAAGGCTGAGCGCCAGAGAATTGAGGCATTTGAGCTGTGGTGCTGGAGAAGACTCCCACGAATCCCTTGGACTGCAAGGCGATGAAACTGATCAGTCCTAGAGGAGATCAACCCTGGCTGCTCTTTAGAAGGCCAGATCCTGAAGATGAAACTTAAATATGTTGGCCACCAAATGAGAAGGAAGGACTCACTGGAGAAGAGCCTAATGTTGGAAAAGATTGAGGGCAATAGAAGAAGGGGATGACAGAGAATGAGGTGGCTGGATGGAGTCACTGAAGCAGTTGGCATGAGATTAAATGGACTCCAGAAGATGGTGGACACAGGAAGGCCTGGAGGAGCGTTGTCCGTGGGGTCACAATGGGTCAGACACGACTTCATAACTAACAACAGCATTCTTTACATGATTTTGAATTTTAGGATGGGAAATTCTAGGGCCCTTGTATAAATTGTATAAATTGTATAGATAGTATAAATTGTTAAGAAACCCTATGCTTTTTAGAGTCAGACTTTCCCCACTTTCATATGTAGAAGCCTATACTGGGCTAAAGCCTAAAGGCCTGAACTGTAAGCCAAAGCAAAAAAGCAAAACATTGACAATAGCATGCAAGTAGCTGTTCTCTTGATTTGTCACATCACTGCCAGTCAGTCCTAATTCTTCAAATGCTTTTGAATTTTGTATTTGATTTACAGGTTGCCTTCATTTAGTGACTGCCTTGGATAGTGATTGTTCGCTGCTATGAAAGTAAGAAAAAAGTAATTTTGTGACTATCCCGCATTCATAACCTCTGTAGCATCTTTCTGTCTCTGTCACATGTTCACCATTAAGGTCAGTAAGCATTGTTTGTGCCTGACAGGATTTTTCTCTCTCCACCCCACAGAGTGGACAGTTTGCCTGAGCTAATTATTTATTCCTGAGCTTCTTTTTAGCATGTCCCCAAAAAGTAGTAATTGCAAGTTGCTAAACTCAGCTCTGTGGCCTTAGAACCCTCCAACTAGTTCAGTATTATACCTGACACTGAAGGACCCTAATCAGTTTCACGCTAAAGGCTTTTTTCCCTCTGTTGTTCCCCACATAGGGAGCTCACTGGAGCCTGTGCTAGCATATTCCTTCTGGTGTGTATTCCTCTTTGCGTACCTGCTTATTCTCTTGTAATCCCTTCCTTTCCAATGAATGTAAATAAAAAGATTAATTGTCTTCTTGCTAATTACCTCAGCATTGGACTTCTCTTATTAGAGAAAAAAATATTACCTACATTTATTCCTGACTGGAAGCCTTTTATCGATTTTTTGCATAAAAATGGGAAAAAAATAGCTTGGGACTTACGTTTTTAATGATTAGATAGAATAGATTATACAAATAAAAGTAATATGATGTAACTACAGAGAGTTCAAAATGTATTTGTAATGGCTGTGGGGAATTTTGGAAGCCAGTTCTTTATACTTTTTTCCTTTTCTTGTCTTGCACTTTTTGTTTTTCTGGGTTTTTTTTCTTTTTCCTTTCTTATTTTCTAGTAGTTTGTGTTAGCTTTTACCTTCTTGTTTAAAAGTTTTATTATAAATTATATTGAGAATTACCCTATACTCTGAGCAATTTTTATTTAAGCTTAAATTAAAGCTATATTGCTGTCCAATATCAGTCTTGGAATGACAGTGTCTTTATATAACCTGCAAATGTTGGAACCTATTTTGAGAACCCTTATCTTCCTGTGTGATTCCAAACTCAGCCAATTTTATTGCCAAAACTAATATATTTACTTTCTCCTGCCAGCACTGCTTCCTTTTGTTTTCCAAGTATTGGTGCCTAATGCTGCAAATAAATTTTTGTATATATAATTGAGTGGGTAGCTTATCAAAGGAGGATAGGTTTGGTTTTGTTTTTTTCCTTAACACTTCCAGAGGATTTTTTTTATAAAGAACAGAGATGGGAAAATACACTTGATATGATTCTTGGATGAGCTTTGAAGAGTTAACAGTATATTAATATATAGATTTTATAGACAAAGAAAATGTTTTCATATTATGGGATTGAAACTAAAGTGCCTCAAATGTTGCTGTCTAAGGTAATCTGTAATGATTTGGGATGTGTTTTAATTTGAACAAAAGTTATGCAATTTAGAATTTGCATTTAAGAATTTAAGTTTTGACTTTGAATTATTTAGATTTATTTAGATGTAGCCAGATGGTATCTGTCCTTCATGAAAACTGTGTAATGTATATTAATAAACACTGTATTTTCTCTATTTTTGCCATACCAGTTTGAACAGGATGGCACTCCTATTATGCATTTCCATAACAGGGATATGCATTTTTTAAGTAAAGTATCAATGAAGATCAAGTGATTTGTAATCTTCTTTTCTAGCCCAGTGTCTTGAGACTCAATTTATTTCACATTTTGGAGTGTATTAGGAAAAATGTCTAGAGAAAGAATTAGTAAATGGCAGAAGATTAAGTACTCTCCTTCATCTGTTGTTTTTTCTCTGCAGATATCAATCTTTCCCTCAGCAGTAGTATATTATGTAGATTTCCATCAAAAGCTTATTTGAGCACATCTTTTCCATTTCAGTAGATGAACCCAAGTTCCAAACACTATCTTTAGACCTATTCTTTTGAATCTTTTTTCTTGCATCAGTTACTAACTATACCAAGTGTTGCACATTTTTTTTCTGCTGCTTAAGACCTATATTCTTACCTTAACATAGCCAACACTTTAGAAGATAGGCTCAAGATCCAGAAGAATTTTGACAGACTTGATTGATATACTTTATTGGTCCTATCCAATAAAATACAATTCAATTGTGAGAAAAGTAAAGCCTTAAATTTAGACAAGAAAACTTAAGTGCACAGATATAGAATAAGTGTTACCTAGGTCAACAGCAGTAATTGAGAAGGATCTAGGAGTCCTAGTGGACAATCACATAAGTATAAACCAGCAGTGTGCTGCACTTGCCAAAAAGGCCAATACAGTCCTAGACTGTATGAACAGGGGGATAGCGTTAAGACAACAAGAAGTGATAGTACCATTTTACACTACACTGGAATATTGTGTGCAGTTCTGGTTATCACAATGCAAAAAAAATATTGAGAGCCTGGGAAGTATGCAGAGAAGAGCAACAAACAATAAAGAATCTGCAGGCTAAATTGTATGATGAATATCTGAGGGATCTAGGTATGTCCAGATAAATTGAAGAAAAAGATCAGGGGAGTGAGGGAATGTTGATAACTGTCTTCTGGTACCTGACAGTACTCTTCTTCACAAAGAAGAGACTGATTTATTTCTAGAGTACAGGACAAGAATTGAAATGGAAGTTTGTTGAAGAGAGATACAACCTAGAAGTAAGGAGAAATTTTCTGATAGCAAGAGCAATTAATCAATGGAATAGCTTGCCTTCTGGGGTTGAGTGCTCAATCACCGGAGACTTTAAAAAACAGAGTGGATAGCCATATAACCAGGATAGTATCGGGTCTTTTGCTTGAGCAGGGATTGGACTAGAAGGCCTATAAGTTCACTTCCAAGTCTATTATTCTGTTACTTGAAAAGTACAAAAGAAAAGTGGCTACTCCTCAAGTCTTCAACCAAAATATACTTTATCTACATGATGGGGAAAAGCTTTGAAATTGTTGTGCCAAATCTTCACAAATATATCTACCCAAAGGTTTGAAAGAGTATTGCTTCACCTGCAACAGTACCTTATAGGAAGACCTCCCCCAAATTATCTGTAAATTGGAGCAATTGTTTATGTGTTTAGAATAGAAGAAGCTATTGGAAAAGAAGAAATGGATTGGAGATGCTAACTAATAAAGTAAGTGACTGTAAGTATAGCTATTGAAAGTATATGGCTTTTGAAGATGAGGTAAGAAATGCAGGGCTTATCTGCATGCTAAAACTGTTGTGTCTGTTTATAACCTTCAATTGGCCAAATAGATCATCATAGGGCATCAATTTTTGGACCAAGGTATTTCAAATGGGATAACCTACAGAATTCATCCAAAATCCAGGACCCATTACTTCTGAGGGATTCAGATTTGGAAATGTTGTGGGCATTTCAGCACTGCCACGATCAGCTGCAGCTACATGATCATTATTTCCAGTGCTCCCTGAGAGCATCCCACAAGTCTGGAGAAGCTAGCAGAAATTCTAAACTCAGTCCTGATTGCTGACATTTCCTGCCAGCTTCCCACAACCAAATTCAGTGAGGAAGCTGGCAGGAGTTACAAGTCCTAAGCCAGCAGACAGGTAAGTCATTGCTGCTGAGTGAGGGAGTGAAGAAAAAGAGCATGCCAAGGTGAGATGAATATTGAGAAGAATCCAGGAATGTGCAAGAGATACATCACAGATCAGAGAGGGTACATGGTATGGTGAGGGTCATGAAGGGTATGTGAGTGGCCAGTGAAGTGCAAGCACAGAGGGACTGGGGAAAAGTATATAGGTGGAAGAGACTTAGCTGAGCAACTTGAGAGTTTCCCTCCCGTTTCTCCATTAATTTTCTCCCTGCAAGCTCCCCACAAGCAAAGTCAATGGGGAAACGAAGAAAATAAGAAATTTCTTCTTCCCACTCTCACCGATTTTTTGCCAACATGTGGTCATTCTGTTTATCTGTTTAGGTAAATAAATATATCTGAAATGATGACCCAGCTGAAACAATGACCCATGATGACCCAGCTAAAGTGAGGACCCAACAGGTCAACAGTTGTCTTGTCCCCATTAATCCTGTGGTGAAACCTAAATAGGACAATGGAGGTTCTCCATTTCAAATAATTGCCCTTTATACACAGAAGAGAATGAGAAAAAATAATAAAAACAGTCCAGGACCTCATGTTTCTTCCTTAGTTTCCCCAGAACACCTCCTTTATGGCAGTAGCCTAAGCATATCCTCCTACTAGGAGCAAGAAACATTGCATTTTATGGAAGTTGTATCTGCTGATGTCTACAACCTGTTTTTTACTGTTGGAATGTGCTTTGTGTTGTGTTGTCCCTTGACACTTTATCCACAGTACATATAATTTTATATGCTTTTATTATCTTGTGCAAAGAATCGGTTGTATGTACATGCATTCAAATGCGAGATCAATTTATTTTAGAAATGAAGAACCTTACTTTTACAATTGGTTATAATTGCCAGTCTTTAATAAAATAAATAGTTTTTCTGGCAATATTTTGAACTCCGGGCTAAGTTTGTATGTTTGCTACTGTTTGTATAAAGTGTGACATGTGCAGTATGAAATATAGATGTCTGTGTTGAATATATGTCTTCCTTCTAATGAGGCCATTCAACTATTGCTGTAGACCACTACTACAATGTGGTCTATGTGGAGCTGCCCTTAAAGATCATCCAGAAATTACAACTGGTTCAGAATGCAGTAGATCTCAATAGTGTTTGGCACCCCTAGGTTTGCCCATATTATACCTTCGTTGTATGAGAGGCCTTGGGCTTCTAGTTTCGTTCCATTGTTCCATATAATCTTAGCATGGGGCCAGGTTATTTGTGGAATGATCTCTCCCTGACAATATATTCCCATTCCATCAGATCAAATAGAGTAAACACACTCCAGATCCCTTCCCATAAATGCTGTGGGACCTAGCAACTTTTTTCCACAGCAGTTCGTGTCCTGCAGAACATCTTCCCCTTGAGATTCTTTGAGAAGGCTATAGAAAACTAGCTTGTAGTCCAAGTATTGGAATAGGGTGAAGTTAAAGCCTGTGTCTGACTGCATCAGAGGAAGATGGCTAGGCCACCAGATTTTATGTAGCTTCTTGCTTTTTTCTTTCTTTCTTTCTTTCTTTTTTCTTTGCTTTTTTAATGCTGCTGTGTGGAACCTACAATTATGTTTCTTAAAATGGATGGCTATATAAGTATCTTAAATAAACAAAATTAATAACTGTGGTATTTTTCTTTTATTATGGAAGATCTTGGTTTTAAAACAGTGCTTTTGTTTTGGAGGAAATTTGAATGAAATACTCTGGAACTTAACTGAAATCCAGCATAGAATTTGTTTTAGCATAATTTGATATTGCATATTATATACAGTCTAGTTTCCAAAAACACTGTTTGGTCCAAACCTATTGAAATATAAATTGTGCATTGAGAAATGGAACACGAGAATTACTCCCAGGTAGACAAATTTGTGTTGATTTCCTCTCATGTTGATGCTATTAATTCAGCATATTCAACACTTAACCATGTTTACACTTAAATGTTGTCTGAGTCTTCTATATTAAATCTTTTAATTTAACCAATTCTTTACTAATTATTCAAATTATAAATTGTTAATCATTTAAATTGGAAATTGGTTGAGCTAATATTTCAACTGAGCAAGAACAAACTTCTGTCTCTACAACTATAAAATCAAGAGACTTTTAGAAATGATCTTTATTATACCAAATTTGTAAAAAGTTTAATAAAATAAAGATATTTAAATTTTATATAATTTAAATATGTGACTTATGGCATGCAAAGAATTTCAATTTCAATTTCTTTCTTCCAATTTAGGATTAAATTATTGGGAAATTCATTTTTACTTATAATTTTATTGTATATCAGCCATCCAGTAACATTGGATATTAGATAGCATACAAATCTGATCAATAAGCAGAACACTTTGTAAGGCTCTTACAATTACAGTTACCATTATGTGAGGATAAGAGGCAAAATTCTAGATTAAACAGATGGTAACCTTAAGCTAAAAATCAAATTAACTGACTAGTTTTGAAAATATACTACAGAAGAGTTGTGTTAAAAATAGATAGGAAAAAATATTGGGAGTTTAAAAAATGAACTTGGAAAGTTTATGACAATAAAGGAAATGCTTTGATCAGGTTTCGAAAAGCTGTCTAAACACAAGAAATGCCAAGATGACAGAAAGAAAGCAGGCAAAATAAATGCTCTTGATTTCTGCACTTTCTTTCAAAAATGCTTCAAATCAATTTGGATTTTCAAATAGGTTACATCTCTTTCTCTCTCTTTCAGTTTTGAAATTAAGGAAGATGAATCTACAGATGCAATTTGTCCAAGAAAAGAAAGCAGCCCGCTTCCAGAATTGTTAAAGGTTTTTCTATTTATTATTATAATAGGAACTCCTAAAATCTTATCAGTTTATTTTTATTTAGGTTTTTCTGTATTGTTGTCTGTTTCATTATATGCAGAAAATGTTGTCCTGAAATACGTGTGTGTGTGTGTATTCATATGTGATTGTGAGACTAGAAATTGTAAATTATGACATTAGAGTCAGTTATCATTACAATGATCATTTTATGATAAATTGAAGATCTCCTTGGCTTTGTTATTTTTTAGTCGTGGTTTTTAATTAAATAATTGTTTCAAAAGTTTAATAGCATGAAGTATAAACTTAAAAGCAAGAAAATAGATACAATTCAACCATAAACATAATTAATATAAATTATGCCAGCAGTTCCAATTCTAGATTTTCAAAACTAAATATAATGAGATAAAAAAAATATACACATGGCTATACAATGTGCATTTTTCAGTAGAACATTGTGGCATCTATGAAACAGGATTTTTCTGTACTCTGTTTTGCCTATATCTTATATATAATGTGAAGCTTGTAATGAGAATTACTTAGAAAGTGAAATACCTTTTGAATTATTATTTATTTATTCATTTATAGAATTTAAATGCCTCAGAATCACAATATGCTCATGGTGATTTCTAATATACAGCACAATAAAAACCACTGGGGAGGGTGTCTTTCTGTAGGGATTAGATAATTTTTTCTTCCTTAGTACTTGTGTACAATGCTTCCCTTAGACCGGGGTGTCAAACTCAATTTCATTGAGGGCCGTATCAGGGCTGCATTTGACCTTGGAAGGCTGGGGGGACACATGGTCAAGGGGCATGGCCAGCTCGACATCACTGATCGAGGCTCCATTTTCAGCCACGATGGTCTCCTGCATCCCTCTGCCAGTGAAAACAGAGCTCAGGGAGACTGCATGCGGCTCACCCAGGCTCCATTTTTGGCCGAAGCAGCCTCCTGCAGCCCTCCGCCAGTGAAAACGCAGTCCGGTGGACCACACGCAGCCTCCCTGAGCTCGGTTTTTTTCTGGCAGAGGCCAGTCCTTCTCTGTTTCCAGGGTGGGCCTGTGGGCCAAATCTAAGCACTCTGTGGGTCAGATTTGGCCTGCCGGCCTTGAATTTGACACCCCTGCCTTAGACTATAAGGATAAAAAACTCTCCACAGGGAACTAAGGCAAAATTTCCTGCAAGGAGTAATGGGAAAAGAAAGACACTATGTGAGAGATGCTAAGGAAAAATTATTCATAAAAGACTAATAGTCTGAGGAATTAGTGAAATAGACACAACTTATCTAAGCAATAGTCAGATATACTGCTCATAGGTAAGAAGAAAGAGCAAGAGACACTTTAAAAATATGCTTTCTTGGGGAAGAAGCCTGATATGCTGCATTAATCATTCCAGGGGTAAAAAAGATTTATTAACTAAAAATAGCTGCTAATGCTGCAACTGTTTATGTTTATGTAATGCTATTACATTACATATGAAGGACATATATTTCAAAAAATAAAAGGCAAATCTCATAGAGGAGATTCTTTTTCATGTGAACTTTTAGTAAAAGAGTTAGTTTTCTGCCTTTATAGCATCAGTGTTATGCACACTTAGCAATACTCAATGTACTGTAGATTTAGATAATATGTATGCTGGGAATAAAGCACTGACATTAAAATTATACATTAATGTATTCCGGTACACTTAATGAGAACCACTGTGCTTAAGCAGAAAAAGTTCTGGCCTTAGATTGGGAAGACCCTCATCTTCATCTCTTTAAGAAATTGGCATGGCTGTATTAATTCTCTTATAGGAACAATACAATGAAAAGAACTGAGTATGTGTTCTCTTACGCTTCTCATAGGAAAGACAGGATACAATGCAATACAGTTCCTCCTATAAAGATAGTAAAATTTAGTTCCTCTTCAACAATTGATAAAATAATCATTTTCTTTCCTTGTAGGTTTCAGTCTGTGAAAATAAGGATTTCCTTACAGAAGGCCTGAGTAGATCAACCACTCAAGAGGAATTAAAGAAAGCAAAAAGTCTTCCTAGTTTGATTCATGAAAGCAAAGCAAACAATAACAATAAACGGTCTAAAGAAGGATTTTTACAATACCTTGGGAGTTTATTTGGTATTTCTTCTAAATCATCATACAAAGAAAAAGAACCTTCTAATTTTGGAGGTGGACATTGCAAAACTAAAGAAGCCTTTTTAGATCAAGGTAACCATCAAGACAAAGGACCCACTGAGCATCTCAAATCAAAAATATTTGCCATTTCAAATTTTGGAACTGAACAAAAAATATCAAGCAAAGATGAAGACAGTAATTTAAGAATTAAATCTAGTCCACAACATTTACAGAAACCTCAGGATCAATCTGCTGAAACAGCCAAGTGAGTTCAAATATAGTATCTATCTATCTATCTATCTATCTATATATTTTAATTTGAGCTCATAGGATCATAAATTAGTTCTCATCCTGTATGATCTATTTTTTTAAAGATTCATCAGTGGGAATGTCATGCAAAAGATATAGTCTGATATGTAAGAAGTTTGAATTTACAAAATTAAAAACAAAGAATGAGGAGAGATTATAAACATTTTACATATTCCTAATCAGTTGAATCTAATAATGAAGGAGGTATCAAAAGATGGAAAGGTGGCCAGTATGAAACCAATTTGTAAAAATTACACACCACTCATTTTAATGACATCAGGTAAAATTTAGAAACAGTAATAAAAGAAAAAAATGAAGTAAGCGTATAGCAGAACTAGCCATAGTGAAGGAAATCATATAAATACTGCAGTGGTAAATACTACTATCTGGTTTAGTCACTGTAAAAAGCAAAATGCTGGACTAAGATGGTCTTATTATCCTGGAGCTGGAAATTAAATGTCATCTCTTCCAATAGCTACATAAATATTTGTTTGTTTGTTTATGCCTTTAGTGAGTCTTGACTCTTGCAGACTACATGAGCAAATTCATAACAGTTTTTAGGGAACAATTATGTAAGTGATCGGCCATTGCCGCCTTAGGGCTGGTCCAGGCAAGCTGCTGAAATTTAGGCAAGACTAAACTAAAGCAAGACTAAAACTCTGATCTTCTCAGTCTTAGTCCAGTATATTAATCTTTAAAGTAAATTGTGTCTCATAGGTAGGCTTACACAAATGCAGCTACTTCTGCAACATCACTCACTATTGCAAAACAGTGTTTCCTATTTACAGGAAAATGGTGGGTGAAGAAGCACCTTTGTTACAGCAGGAAGATAAAACCAATTACAATGCAAAGTACATAAAAACAGTAATGGCTACTCAGTGAACAGTCAGTCTATAGAGGTTGGAACCTATATTTGATCATGTCCAGGGTTATCCTTTTATGTTTCACAAACATGAACTCTGAATATGAGCATAAGGCTTTCCATGGAACATCCATTGTCTTCATGTATGCATTTTGCGCAATGAAAATCAAGATATGTAGAGAAATGTGAGTGACTTATGCATATAGATTCATAGGCTATGTTACAGTTGAGAAAATGCAGCACAGTATTTCGAATGACCCCTTTTGAAAATCTTTCAGATCTGTTTCTTTTGTGCTTTTAAGTAGTTCTCACTTAATTGGGATTGGAATGTCTGTCACTCAGCAATGTGATCATAAAGCATGACATCCCATGCCCACTTCATTTAGAAATGGCAATTCTAGCCATTACTATTATTAAAGAAGGATTACCAGTCGTTAAATGAAGACATCCTCACAACTTCCTGCCATATTCCAATAAGCAAACTCAGTGGGGAAGCCAGCAGGAAGTTGCAAGTCCAGGTAGTTTGTAAGCAAGTGAGTGGGTAAGTGGTTGATATGGCATGGGCGCAACAAGGGGGTGGGGTGGGGGTTCTAGCGGAGAAAGAAGCACAAAGGTTTCCTGTGGCACAGCATGAGCATGCTAGACCAGGGATGACTGCTGCCAGATGTGCACAAGGTTCATTTGGCTAGGGTTGGCTACTGCCAAACAAGAGAGGGTGTGACCAAGCTTGGGATGGCCACTGCCAGAAGGGAGGTACACTATGTCATTCTTGAGATAGGCCTAAGTCAGCAGGGAAGATCACACATGATGATCATGTGACTATGGGATAACCCAAACATCATAAGTGGTACCTGGTTGCCAAGTGCCAGAATCATGTGTTTGCAGGGAATCTCGGATGGCTGGAACTTTGAGGACCAGTTATAAGTACAAGTCATTCAGTGCCTTAACTTCAAACAGTTGCTGAATAAATGGTTATTAACTGAGAACTACCAGTGTATATAAAAGACATTGTCAAATGTTGAAATGAATTTTTGTCTTGGGCAGTAATGGCACAATTTTTCAACAGTATTCAATAAACTATATGACTTAGAAATGTATTATTGCATTTTTTATTTTTTATGGCAACAGTTCTTTATACATTTTTGTAAGGTTAGTTAACAGGTAGATGTAGGTTGTCATAAAAATGTTCTATAAGTTACAACAGAAATAAAGAGCTTAGTTTGAGCTAAACTTTCTCTGTTAACATTTCAATTTTTAAAATATATCTTAAAGTGGTTTATAGGTTGTGAACTAAATTCTGAAAACAAAAAAGCAAAGATGCCAATACTATATTATATACCATTTATCTTCTTTTTTTCCTCGAATGTTAGATATTTTAAGCTGTTTTAAGGATTAAAGTGTTTGTCAAACATCTCGGGAGCTCTGAAATACCAGATGGAACTATTGGAATATATAAGCTGCTTTCCTCCCCCTCTCCCCCCCCCCCAAAAAAAAAGAATAAGGATGGCATCAGAATAATCTCTCCTGGCAACATTATTATAGCTTCCATTAGCATGATGTGGGCTGTTAAGTGCAAGAGAATTTGTATTTAT
>JAOYMU010000274.1:30927966-30942269 GCA_025802295.1 Psammodynastes pulverulentus
GGACCTGGCGTTGCACAACATCAGCCTAAGATCCAGGCTCTGAGGACTCTGATCACCCAGAAAACGAGGTAAGCAATGAGGGGCGGAACGCACAACCGGTTGTATACAGCGGCTGCGCGTTCCCCTTACCTGATGTAGCCCTCTGCTTCCGTCAAATCTGCCCCTCCCACTTACCGTAGCAATGAAATTTCCCTCTAACCTCTGGCTTTGCACGACCTCACCAACCCCCGGACCAGAACTCCTCACACCGTGGCCCTTGGCCGGACCTAGTCCCCTCCCTCGTGAGTTCTCCCCCGAACCCACACCAACCACCCCCCTCCCACCCCTCTTTAACATTAAAAAAGACATTTTCAACAAAAAGCCCCTAACCCCTCTTCTCGCCACATGCCACCTCTCGGGATCCCAAAACCCGTCATTAAGGTGGGCCCTCGATAATGGGGAGGGCCACGCCTGCGAGAGGGGGGCATCTCGCAGAAGAAGCAGCTCGGCTCTTGGGTACATCCTGACCAAGGTTGATGGGGCAAGGCAAATGAAAATAATGTAGCTAAGTGGCAGATGTTTTTATTGCAGCAGTGTGCAATGTGAATCTCTTGTTGGAAAAGCCATTGTTCATATTATACATCAGTGTGTATGTGTGCTCATTGTACACATGTGAAAGGTTGCAGGTAATTATCACTGTAAATATGGATCCTTATTAGTATTGGTACTGTGTTTGCAATGTGAGTGGCATATTTATATTGATATATTCATTAATGTAGCTGGATTTTATATGAGAAACCAACATTTCAAGGTCAGAAATATGTTCTAGAAGAAGGAGAAAGGATGCTGACTGACATCTTGAATCTTCACAGAGAGAAAGCTCAAGGAAATTTCACAATTGGTTCCATCAGGCATATAATGAAGGTATAACAATTATAATGAACACTTCTATGCTTGTGAAAATCAGATGCTACTAGTGGCTACCAAATGGGTATCCTTATGTATATTTCCCTGTCACTCTACTTTATCTTTGTTTCCCTGCTTAGAGCATTATAGTTGAAATTATCAAAGATTATGCTTTTGATAACTCTTGTAATTATATCTATGCCTCAGATTTGTCTTTCCTATATAAAGGTTCAATCATCATATTTTATTTTGCAAACCAAATGTTTACCAGTCTTTTAAAAATGTGCATGTGTCACAATGACAATGGCAGGGTGAGGTCAAAGATTATAAACACTCTACCACCATTTGTTTGCTGTTTCATAAATAATGTTAAATTAGTATGTACTATGTACATGAGACTTGACTACAGATTGTGCTGCTTATGTGGTCAAATGGTATCTTTGAAAATACAGCAAAATAGAGCCATAAAAATAACAAAAATATTGTTGAAAAGAGGGAAGTGAGTAGCTAATGTTGAAATTTTAAAGTGAGAGCAGATTGTAGGCATTTAAATTCAACTTTCATTATGTCTTTTTTGCCTGGCTTTATTAACTCTAAAGAGTCCAAAAAGTTATTTTTAAAGTTGTGAATTAAAGTATAATCATAAAGTGCTACCTTTGCTTTTTTTTAAGGGCCAAATTTCTTCAAAAGATAAATTGGTTCTTAAAAGATGAGGCATTCTCTCAAAATTTCTGCTGAAGAGAAACTTCAGATGACCATATCAACTTTAAATAAAATAAATTCACAATAATAACTAAAATGCAATGCTACAAGCAACTTCAATTATTTAGCAATATAGCGTCATCTTAACAGTAAACAGAACTACTGTTTCCTTTCTTATTCTTTTAGAGTAAGAAAACAAAACAAGTGATATAATTAATAACAACAATGAAGTGGGTTCCAATCTAAAAAAAGTTATTGTGATAAAAAAAGTTCTTAAAATTTGTGAATACAATCTTATTTATGAACATGTGTGCTTAGATGTGTGTTTATCCTACTTCTAAGATACCTCTAACTAACCAGAGATATATTATATTCTAAATTCATCAACTATTTTAAGAGGATGAATGGAAATATTTCACTTTTACAAGTTTTTAATGGTAATTTTATCAATATTAATAAAAAGAGAAAAGTACTTTCAGACTTGCAAGATTCTGTTAATGTAATCTTAAATAAAGTAGGCTTGGCTTATTTAGCCATGCTTTCTGCAAAACTGATGGGAGCATAGAGAGGGCTAATGTCCACACATATATAATATTTCTTATCTGATTTGTTTTTTCTGGTTTAATTTGCTTCACAGGATTGTAGTATTCCTGAAATTGAACTTTGCTCGCACAATAGTACAGGTCATTTTCCAATCTGCATTCAGGTTGGCACAGCCAATTTAGATGAATTGGAAGTTGAAAATCCTATCATCTCTGTGAAAGCAGGAGTGTGAGTAAATATTTAGTTACTTATATAAATAAAGGTCAACAATAGCTAGTTGTTCATGATGCAAAAAAAAGTAACCAAAGTAATTGTTATTTTGCTACGCCTTCAAAGAAGAATTCTCATACAATTAAATTTATGTTTATCAGAAGGTTATTATCCACAAGATACAGTTCTATTGATCAAATAACAGCTTTCCTAGACTTTTTCTGAAGTTATCAAAATACTATAAAATGAAAAGTTTGACTGAAATTAAGTTTTAATGTTAGGACTTTTCTTATATCTAGTATATGCCTATGATATTTGTATGTGTAACAAGTAATGTTGCAAGAAAAAGGTGAAATATTTATGTCATTATTTTGAATCTGAAAATTTTCTATTCTCTTTTGCAATTATCTCAAATTTTATGTCATCATTTCTAGTTGGAACTCAATTGTACCCATGTTCTAGTAACTTTTTAAATAATAGATACTCTGAATAGAGGACGTTATGCCCTTTGGTAATCCTTCTTTTTAGATTCTTCTAATTAAAAAACAATCAGAAGCTATCAGGCTATTATTATTTAAAGATTGTCCCATAAGGATTCCATGATTGTTCTTTGGAAATAAGTTCACTTGCAAAGAAAAAGTGTCAGCCCTGGATCCATCTTGATTCAGATTCCGGGCTGCCACAGTGGGGGATGGGCAGGTTGTGGGAACAGGAGAGTAATAAAGGGAGTATAGCCACATCAACATTTTTTTGCCAGAGATCAAGGACAAGTTGCTGGCACCTGGAGGGGAGAGTGACTGGAATTTGGTGGTAGCTGAGACAGGAGGTTGATTGGCTAATGTGACCTGGGATCCACTAAATGGGGCAGGGTGTGAGTTTTAGTGTGGAGGGGGGGGAAACACAGGAATTCAGATTTGGGGTTTCCCCAGTTGTGCCAACATGACTTATCTAATAAATTCTTACTTTGATGGACTTTGTCTCAGAGTTTTGAATTGTCTGGAGGGTTTACATGAAACACTGACAAAGAGGCAAAAAGTAAACCCAGGTGGTAGAAAGCATTTGGGGAGAAAGAGAGCACCTAAGAGCAACTTTTTAGTTTGCTTTTTGGTAAATGGATGCTAACAAAATCTACCATGGTTGCCAATTTTTAAAACTTTCATACTTTTTAAAATTCCAATGTACCCATGCATTCAAAAATGTTGTCGATTTGTGTGGTGTGACTATAATCTATGATAGTTAAATGAAATACCATATTTTGAAAAACCATATGCTCCTTGAATAATGGGTGTTAATCCAAGATATATGAATAAAGTTGCACATTAATTATCATGTTAATAGGCTAATTCTTCATTTTAATAGATGGCTTGCTTATTCAGATACTGATTACAAAGGAGAAAAAACAGTATTAGAAGAAAATCAAAGCCCATCAGCCACTGATGTAAAATCTTTTCGACCATTGAAAATGGTAAGGAGTTATTAATGCCTATAATCAATTTAATTTGCTACAGTCCATTCTGTCTTTTTGGTAATTTTGAATCTAGATTTGAATGTGCCTGTGCTTGAAAATTCATATTTATTTTGACATATTATTACAAGTTCTGAAATAAGCTATTAACCTTTTGATGAAGAATCTGTGTCTGTCAAAATCAAACTTCTGGTGACTTGACAAAGGGAATTATGTTTGACTTAGAAGATATTACTTTAGAAATACTGAAGAAAAAATAAATAATTGTCATTATTACCTTTAATTATAGGATGCTAAGTGCTAGTTGTAAATCAGGATTGAAAGTCATAGTGGCTTGATACTCTTATTATTGTACATCAATAGACATTCCCAGGAGGTGCTCAGAAGTTATTTTCTATAATAGAAATTTATACCTGCAAAATTATTTTGGATTGCTACTAATATATTTCCTGATAACTTGTATGAATGTATTTTGCTACTTTCAGTTTCCTCCCTTTCTAAAAATATTGTGTCATTACAAACTTTGCATTCATGATTCTTAAAAAGTACCAATTACCTGGGAAAAATTACCAATAAAATATAGACCTCCTTGACACCTAACCAGTTTATCGCAGTTTATCTTGATTTGACTAGAAAATCTCAGGTACAACTTGACTAAATTGAAATTGTTATTGCAAACAAAACTGAAGCCACACATGGTTGTTGGTTGCCTACTTCTAAGGCAAAGATATAGAGGACTACATTGTCAAAGGTTGCTCCCATCCATCCAGATTAATGGGTTCAGTAATTTATTGCCTTGAAAACAAGTAGTTGTATGCTTATATAACATATCTGGTATGGGAACTGCATGTACCCATCTCAACTGCCTCAACCCTTATAAGTATTTAATATTTAATATTTAGTCACTCTAAATACTTCCTTGTTGGTGCTATGAATTAGAAAGTAAAAGAAAAAAATCCCTGGCATATCTGCTCTCTATTATACAACAGATTAATTTAGTTGGCTGTGATGTTGATGAAACTTTTTTATTCATGAAATAATCAAGTTTCTTAAAACACAGTAAAAGCAAAGATAAGAAATGTAAAGAATGACTCATTGATTGATTGATTTATAAGGTATCTCATAGAATCAATATGTATTAATATTATATAGTATGTATTACGGAAGTATGTATTTATATTTTTTATTTTATTTTGTACTTTAGGGTGGTCTAAAGGTACAGCTGCCTATGAATACTATGGTAAGCATAGTATCCTTTTAGGAAGAGGAATTTATACATGTAAAAGAAAAGAAATTGGTATTCTTTAATTTTAAACATTTATTTTGAAAATTATTAAAAATTTATAAGTATGGAATGCTCGGTTGAAGCTGCTGATCAGACAGGCTTTGCAGTTTCTTCAAATTGTATAAATCTTTTGCGTTTTATAATTAAACCTTTCTTCAATCTCCCAAATAAATAGAGGATTAAAAATGTATTTTAAAGGATCAATTTTCCCATTTTCTGCAGATGATAATATATGAAAGACCACACTTTGGAGGATGGTGTAAAAAACTTTCTGAGAATACTGATTGCATTCCAATACTTCTTGAAAATTCTGATACTTTCCAGGGAATTGGATCAATACGTGTCATTGGTGGAATGTAAGTATGATTTTATTATTAACTATTAAGAATATTAAAATATGTAAATACTGTCCACTAGAAACTAAATCAGTAAAAAAGAACAATATTTCATTAAAAAAGGTAAAAGTCCACACCAATCAACTATAGATATCTTAACTTGCTAATCAAAACCTTTTATAAATGTACCAGTATTAGTCGATAGTTATTAATAAAAAAGCTAAGTGCAAGTATCATCATTTAAAAAAAAACACCAACTCTTTAATTCTCATCAAACAAATCTTAGGAGCTTGCAGAATGTACAAGAGGGATTTTCCTAGAGAATTTTAAAAACTGGATATTTTGTATTAATAGTATGTTTATCTTATCTGGATTGACTGTAGGAAGATAGGATGTGGCCAAAGGTAAATTCATGTAAGATACAACTATAAATCAGTCTACCATTATTGTCCCTTAATTTATTCCTATTTTGTGGACTGTAATGGGAGTAATTTACATATGTCACTCCCAAGTCATAAAGCCTCCTGAGTGGGGAATATGTCTTCACATTTTTCAAAACTGCAAAAAAATGGTTCCAAGGTTTACAATGTAAATGATACATCTTTATTAAAAGATGCTTTAGAATGGTTTCTGGTTATGCACTCACATACATACATTTACGGAGAGAGGGAGAGACAGTCAGTTAATTTATAATATTTGGTTATTAAGCTGTTTTGTATGCAGTTTTACTTGATAATTTTCTTGCTCATTTGTTGCTGATGAATGTATCTCTCTATGTTTCTTTATGAGTGCATAGCCCGAACAATTCTAAAGCTGGTATGATAAAGATAAGTCATAGCAAACCTGGGAACCATTTTTTGCTGTTTTAAAAAATTAGTAGAAAAAGCTCAAACCAGGTATCAATAATCATTTTTTCTTTGGTCATAAATCAACAAGTAAGGCAAGAAAATCACAATTAGGCTAAGAAAGAAAAAAAAAATTATTCTAAAATAATCAAGAAGGATTAGAAGATACATTACAGTGTACTGCACAAACTATAGAGAAGTACTTAACTGTGAACAAAGAAATAAAATCAAATTGATCTGATAGTAACAAGATAAAACAAGGATGTTCAGTGAAGAATGCAGATAATTCCTGGCAAGCATCTGTGTATAGGAGATAATACAAAATAATGTGTTCCATGTGTGGGTTCTTTGCTCTCTAAGAACCAGATTTAGCACAGTGTTTCTTAACCTGGGTTCGATCGAACCCCAGGGGTTCAGTGAGTGAGGCTCAAGGGTTCGGCGGAGGTCAAGACACACACTATTATGTTTTTGGTTTTGTGTGAAAATCATGTTTTAATCATGGTTTTGTTCTTTGTTCTTAATGGTTTTGTTCTTTAATGATTTTGTTCATTTTGTGCACCTATGTATAAAATATATAACTAAATATATACCTATGTTTTGAATTTAAAAAAAATCATATTTTATTTTTCCAATTAAGAAGGGTTTGGTGAATGCGCATATGAAACTAGTGGGGTTCAGTACCTCCAACAAGGTTAAGGACCACTGGTCTAGCAAATCTATACACATGCTTTATTGCAAGACACACTTTCTCCAGCAATAGGTTATTGATTTGGATCAACTCCACATTTCTATCATTTTACAAGGTGACTTTGTCACAATCCTTTAATAATTATTCTTTTGGTATTCAGTTCAAACTAAAGTGTCAAAGTCTTTAAGGTAATATATAATCATTGCTTTTTCCCAAATGTTCTTATACTTGTTGGAATAAGGTGGTTGCTCCTTTTCTAGTTGTTGCTGATCTCCAGGAAAAGTTTCAAAGTCCAGGTAGGACTTCCACCAGAAGTCCATTCGGTCTTAGCATTCAAAAGACTAGGTGGAGTGAATCTGCCTCTGGATGTCAGCATATCCTTGAAAACCCAGGGTGTGGCACAATTACCCAGGTAGTTGGAACACCAGCTTGAATACCTCTGAGTACTGGAGGAATGGACAATTGCCTGAGAGAAGATGTTTGCATGACTACAGCTACTATTGAAATGAGCAGAGAACAGTTTCAACACCACTTTCTCACATTCTATCAGTCCAAATATTCAATTATTCTTCCATTACATGGACGGATTCTGTACAAAAGGAATCCTAAATAATTCCCTTCAGTAATATCTGTTGAATATAGCCAACATTAAGCCCCTGTAAATTTTGGAATTGTTATGTAGCTAAGGTCTCTGGCTGATTGGAGAAGATGTGCAGAGTGACTCAAGTTTTTTTCTAGGTAGAACTGATAAATTTGCTTGTACTCTAAATCAAGGCCCATTGTTTGAGATCAGATAATGTGCAATCATAGCCTATCAAGGTTATGTCTGGCCATTAAAAGCCATAGAGTTGCAATTTGACATGTATTGTCAAGCACCAGGAAGACTGAAAGCTATCAGTCATAATTAAAGTGGTCAAAATGGCTGAAAAAAAGCGGCTGGCTTAATCCTAGAGAAGAAAATGAAAATCCTGGGAGAAGTTTCTATTTTAAATAGTCCAGCTTTACAGCAAAGCACTGTATTCAGAACACAGTGTGGTGCTTGAAGAATAGATCTCAAAAACCTGGACTGAACTCTTTCAAGTGAAAGCACACTTCAGTGATTTGAATGGCGAACTGGCATTCCTCTCAAAGAGATAAATATATTGTGGTCAAAAAAGCATCCAATTGCAGGAAGCAGGAAGCTGTAATCTCTCTGGAGTATAAAGGCTGATTGTCAGATTACACACATTTGTTCCATACAGCTGCATATTTGTGAGCGGATGGCGGGAGCTGTGTTTTTGCAATCAGCAAAATTGTGTTTAGCCAATAATGCCATTTATATGGATTCTAAGTTTTCTGGGTCATGTCGTAACCATTTTGGACTCTTTTTTTTATTCCTTGATTTTAAAGATTAAGAATCTTCAGGCTGGCATATTTTATTGAAATCACTGGGTGTGCATCATTAAAAAAAAGTTTAAAAATTTTATTTATTGGAATATCCAGCAAGAGAATAATTATTGACAAATCTTCCATCAATAGACACATAGACTTTAATAACATCTATAGACTATGCAAAAGAGACTATCAACCAGCCCCACCAAAAAACCCAAGCTCTTGTCCACCAGTAATCAGCATTAAGACCAGATAGAATAATTCTAAGGTTAACATCAGACCAACAATCAAGTAAACAATTCCCCAGTCAAGAAACTGCCAAAGAGCCAACAATAAACAGCCCAATCAAAGAATCTCTAAGACCACTCCACCAATACTGACAGAGCAAGCCACCAGAATATAAACTGACAGCAAACTGCAGTCCTTACTAGCACTGATGTTATCTAGTTTGGGCAATGAAACAGCTGCAAGAAAACAAGCATGACCAGAGAACACCAAGGAACCCACATGTCAACCCTGAGCTATAAATATTCTCCTTTATTAGGATGATTATTGTTTTGTTATACATTTTAGAAATGGGTTTATAGAAACTAGGGCAATTATGGCGAACCTATGGCACACGTGCCGGAAGTGGCATGCAGAACCATCTCTCTGGACACGGTAGCCATTTCCTGTTGCTCCTCTAGGTTCCGGTGCACGCATGCGTGCCAGCCATCTGGTCTTCACGTGCACAGGAGCTGCTCTTCCAGTTTTCAGCACTCCCCCACGTATGTGCTGGGGAGCTGCTCTTCTGGTTTCCGGCGCTCCTCTGCACACGCTCCTGTTTCGGCACTCAGTTCCAAAAAGTGCCAACACTGAACTAGGGAATATAAAGAATTAAGATATGTTTGTTTTATTTTAAAATATAGTGATACGTTCTTAATATTGATTATACTTGCTGGGGATGAAGGGTGGATTTTTTTTCTTTTTGTATTTGTTTCTTTTTCTTTGGCTTTTTTTTTTTTTACTTTATTCATTGTAGAAAAAAATATTTTGTAGCTGTACACATTTTGCTTGTATAATGTAATCCGTAATAAAATTATTGAAAAAAGAACTTTTTCAAGAATAAATAATGACCTCTAGGGACCCAACTCTGTATTAATATCATTAATTTATTTATTTTATACATTCAAGAAAACAAATTGAGTTTAAACTGGCTATTGGAGTAAAATTTAATTATTTTAATTATTTATAGATAACTTGTTCTAGAGAAGATAAATATATAATATTCACAAGTCATTGAAAAGAATTCAGCACATAGAATGTCTTCTGGAATCAGAATCTAAATGTATATAAAAACAAATATTGGAAGCTTAATTGTTCTCAGTCCAATCAACAGTGGTGGATGCTAAATTAGATATGTAACAAACAATGTTATATTTTAAAGAATTTCCTTTCTATCCATCAAATGGAAGTATATAGGTACTTTGTCCCCAGGGAAAATTCAAAATTCAAATCATTCAGCAAATTTTTTCCTTGCTATTTAACTTGAAGGGGAATTGTTTTTTCTCAAAATATTAGCCAACTGCTCCAGCCTCAGACTTGCCTTGCCAAAGGTAGAAATGATTTGTCAACAGGTAAATTGTGGGGATGCCTAACATATCTCATAATATTCCAGTGAAATTGTAATAGGATAGACTGCTGTGGATTATTCTGAATTGCTTGGATTAAGGATAGGGAAAGATTATAGAGAATCATTTGCTTGCTTCTTGTAATGGATGCTTTTAAAATATGCCATAGAGGAGGAGTGCCAAATAATATGCTTTAATGATTATCAATGCATTTGTAATATTCATTCATTCTCTAACTTTGTCAAAATTCATGTTATCAACATTGTAGATGGGTTGCTTACGAGGAGGAACGATATAAAGGCCGGCAATACTTGCTAGAGGAGGGAGAATATGAACACTGGCAATCATGGGGTGGAATCAGCAGTGTTTTGCTCTCTGTTAGATTTTTGCAAGCTGTAAGTACTTAATTTATTCTTTAAGGCAATATTTTTTCAACATTAAATAAATAAATGTCAATTCAGTAAGATTGAGGAAGTGAAAAAATACTTTAAAGTTCATAGTATTGACTTCTTCTTTCTCTATTTTTGCTCATTACATTTGATTGTATCCAATGTAACATTTTTTTACATACATCTGATAAATTTTTATGGAAATTTGAAGACCATAATGTTTAACCTGTAAAGCACCCATTAAAATAATTCACATAATAAAGGAAGAGAAAATAATCTGCCAAGAGTTTTTGCATAATTGTTTTTGTTGTTAGGGTATAGTGGTTAAGGCACAAGGATAGAAGACATTGTGAGTTCTAGTCCCACCTCAGGTGTGAAAACAGATTTGGTGACTTTGGGCCAGTTACGCTTTCTCAATCTGTGACATCAGGCTCAGTCGGTCAATTTCTGGCACAACCCATGGATCAACACTTGGTTAATCCAAGTAAAACTTGCAGGAAAGTCTAGGTGGAAAACATATTATGTTCCTTATTGTTTACAAAAACTGACTTTTACTCTATTGGCACCTTTTTTTAAACACACTTTGGGAACCAAATGTCATTTCCAGTGTGCATTCCTAACCAGTAACCCCACACCAATTCATTACTCTTTACTGCTGTATATCCATGTAAAGCTTCACAATTATCCATCTACTGTAGATAGTGTTTCTCCCAGAGACTGACCTCAGCCTGTTCCATTAAGAGCAAAAATTCATCTGTAGCAGCTGCATTTAAAAGATATTTTTGTCTTGAAACAAAATGAGTCCCGATTCTAAAATTTTAAAATGTTCATGTATCTCTGCACTGAAACATGTATTTATATATTTTTTTAAATGTGACTACACTTCCATATAACTGTGAACATCATGCACAAATAAGTATCTTTGAATTATTAATATATAAATGAACAAAGTTTTTGTCTCATTTGTTTATGTGGATTCTCTTTATCTAGTTTTAGGACTTGTGCAGAGAATAGATCTTACTTTAGATCAGGGGTGTCAAACTCAAGGCCCGTGGTCCAGATCAGGCCTGTGGGGTGCTTAGATCTAGCCCATGGAAACAGCAAGGGACCAGCCCATGGTGCCTTGCCAGCACGACCCTCCAGGACTCTGTTTTGGTCGCGATAGCCTCCTGCAGCCTTCTGCCAGTGAAAACGGAGCTTGGGGGAGGCTCTCTCCTGAGCTCCATTTTCGCTGGCAGAGGGTTAGCAAAACAAACTAAAAACAAAAGGAAAAATATTTCCCCCTTTGCATTTGGGTGTGCAAAAAGGGATAGGAAAGGAGAAAGGGAAAGAGGAAAGACAAAGAAAAAGAAGGAAAGATTGGAACAGAGCAAGGAAGGAAAAATAAAGAAAGAGGAAAGGAAGAAGAAAGGAGAATGAAGAGGGAAGAAAAAAGGAAAGGGAAGGAAGGAAGATTATAATGAGAGTGGGGGAGGGTCTGAGGAAAGTCCCGCCTTAACACTTGGCCACCACAGGTGCCCCTAACACAAGTGACATTGAGCTGGCCATACCCACCCCAGTCACGCCCCCTGTGGCCCCCCGAGGTCAAACACAACCCCGATGCGGCCCTCAATGACATTGAGTTTGACACCCCTGTTTTAGATCATATTTATGCATATTGAAAATTCAAATGTGTTTACAAACCTTGAAGCATCACTGTATTTAAACATTTTAAGAAGAAAAAAGTGGGGGGGGATTACAGAGTATTTTATTTAAATTTTATGACAAAAGAAAACAGGTTAAAATGTACTATATGTAGAAAAGCAGCACTATTAAATTTTCACTATTCAGCTATAAATGTAGTCATTTGTTTATTATAACTTTTTCTAGGTAGATGAATTTATATTAGCTTTGGATGGGTCTAGACATTGTAATAATGAATTGAATTATATGCATACTGAATTGACGTATGCCAGTATCTTGGCCGAACAAATCAAATAATTTGAGGAAAATATTTCTATATTTATTAGCTAAAGATTTTGTGGATGCACTACATAACCCATGATCTGCTGGATTATCCTTTCAGAGTTATTTACTTACCTAGACATGGCTATGGGTGGGCAAAAAAACAACAACAGTGGGAGCAGGAGTGTCTTCCAACTTCCTGCCAGCTCTCCACTGCTTTGCCTGTGGAAAACTGGAGGGGAGTATTGGAAAACACAGTCATGTGACTGCAGCTGACCACAGCAACAGCCATAAATTTGTGAATCCAATTGGCCTGAAGATCCTTAAAATTTCATCTCCCCAGAAGTGATGGGTGCTGGATTTTGTAGCATTCTTTAAGTTAGCAGATATGAAGTAACTTGATTCAAAAATTGTTGCACTATTAGGTACTGTTTGGGCTAGTTGAAGATTACAAACAGAAAGATGGTTTTAGTAGTAACAGATAATCCTAATTTAATTTTTAAATTCCAGAATTTTATGGAATCTGAAGTAACACTTTTTGAAACTGCTGAGGAAAATGGGAAAGTATTGGATGTTGTAAATCAAGAAATTCCTGATTTGGAGTGTGCAGAGTTTGGCCTAGTGACAAAATCAATTAATGTGAAAAGTGGAGTGTAAGTTGAATTTCAAATGTTTGTACAGCATGAATTGCCTGATTTTCCTTTTTTATCATTTCTTTCCAGTCTTAATTCCTTAAATAAATTATATAAAAAGGTATAAGTAATTAAAAATGCAGTTGCCCTTGGGTTAAGTTTGACTTCTAATGACGATATAGATATAACTATGCAGTCATTTGCTATGATTTTTTGCAGGAATATTTTTCAACTCCCCATTCTAAGCTTCAACTTCCCATTCCAATCTAAATTGATTACTTAGAATGTGGGGTGGGAGATGCCTCCCATATAGATACTGCACTAGTCCATCCTTGCTTAATTTAGACAATCTGACTCGACTTAGCTATGGTCACAGAACAATCAAGTAATAAGAACAGAAATCTTCTACACAGACATACGCATAGCATATATAGATTCTAATATGCTAATATATAGATTCTAATACTAAAGATGAACTTGAGTACATGGTTTAGTCTTAAACTTATAAAGAACGGAATATTTTTTTCTCTTTTTATCAAGAGTAACAGCTTAGATTTAGTAAAACATTTAGCCACAATATAAAGTATTATATATTTCATAAATGACATTAAAACGTTTGTCAAACAATTAACCCATTATTCTGAAATGTAACGCTTATGGTTTGATATGAGTTCTTGATTCTGTTTTAACTTTTTATGTTTATAACTTTATTGAATCTGGAACTACTTTATATATCATAGAAATATCATGTATGATATGTGTTATATTTCAGTAATTGCTTCTCAAATGTAACTTGGCTTTTGGTAACTACACGGACATGTTATACAGTATTGTTTTCGTGGCAACACTACACCAAGCAGTTGATTTGTTTTTGCCATTTCTGGGTTGTATTTTTAAACTTTCCAGCCTAAAACCTTGGGATTCACATTAGATTATACCTAAAGAGCCAGAATTGGGATGGATCAGCCATCCCCTTTTCAAGGTGAAATAAGGGTATACCAAGACACTTTTAGAGGCAACCTAGTCAAAGTTTTAATAAGGAGTTGCATATAATACCTTTAAAAAAAAACATGAAAGTTGAACAGATGGAAAATTCAGGGTTCTTTTACTGTGTTTTACGGATTATTAATATATATTTGATTTATCTTAAAATGTCTGTTATATGTTAAATCTAGGTGGGTTGCTTATCAACAGAAGTATTTCTGTGGAGAACAATATATATTGGAGAAAGGAAAATATAAGTGTTTTTTGGACTGGGGTGGCACTAGTGAAACTATTATGTCAATTCGCCCCATTAAATTGGTAAGCTATCACAATTTCTGGGAAAAGATGTGCAATAAACTGGAAATTATTTTTAATAATATTTATAAGTAAATAAATAAAATAAATATTTTATAAC
>JAOYMU010000274.1:30962637-30975499 GCA_025802295.1 Psammodynastes pulverulentus
AGGCCTCTCTCATCTTTTTAAGTGGGAGAACTTGCACAATTGGTGGCTGACTAAATACTTTTTTGCCCCACTGTACCTCTGAACACAAAGAACTTTAGGATTGAAATTGGCCAGTACTATATCATCTTAATCCATCCAAATATATTCCAATTTCAAGGTACTTGCATTCATAAAGGAAACTTTACATCAAATGCTTGTCAAAGAGGAAAGCTATTTAATGCAGCTTAGAAAAGTAGGGAAAGGTATCATGCAAAAACAATGTCATTCAAATCTTGAAATTCTGTTACGGTTAATTGATTTCTCTTGCCTACCCTCCTGTTTCTTAAGCAAGATTTTTTTTTCATTACACCTGAAAAGTGATCCTAAAGTGATATTTTTGTAACACTTTTAAGGTACAGTTTTTAAAGGACAAAATAAGTAACTTATTTTTCAAACTTCTCTTATAGGAGGAGATTACTATGACAGAAACCACATTATTATAAATCAACTTAACATCAGTGAACCTACACAGAAATGGGACTTTGAAATATTATGAATGGATATTCTCAAGATAAACAAATTTGAAAATATGTATTGTCTGAAAACACTTGAACTACTGAATACATTAAGATCTGCCCAAGACTGCCAAAGAAAGAATAAAAAATAGCTTATTTAAAGTTAACCAAACTGTTAAGTTTTTACTTTCAGTAGTATTGTTATTCATAAAATATTGCAGGGTAATTTATGCCAAATATTCTTAATAAGTTTGGATTGTTGAAAATCAAAACTTAAAGTGCAACTTTATACAGATTATGCCTTCACAGAACAGATGCATTGAAATATTAGAAATTTATACTATACTTTGATACAGTAACTCTAAATTGATTAAGAGAATGGATGAAATTGTCAATCGTTTGTATTCTAATGTAATGAATTCTGTATAATTCTAATTAAAAGAGTTTCAAGCATGTTAGAAATAACAAAAGGTCAACAACGTGGTCTGTAATTGATCTCATTATTTATTTTTACAAATAGCCAGAATTGGCTAAGTGATAAGTGATTAACTCTTTGCCTAGTATTTTCCCACATTGCCAAATTTCTTGGTTTGGATTCAAAATTCTAGTGTCATAGGACAAGAGTTTATAAAATACCTATTCCTCCTAGGACTGCTTCTTTTGGAAAACCGATGAAGGCCCTGCAGTTGCTTTCAAACAAACAAACAAACAAAAAAGTTGGGAAATAAATGTCTTAGGTAATGTGTCTCTGGGCCTAATGGTTTCTCCTTTCGAAACTGCTATTGCTTAAATTTAGCAATTTGAATTGGTAAATCTTGTCATTAACATCATGAAGGACTGTCACAGCAGGAAATTTACCATATTGTACTATCTGTCATTTTATTTTCAATAGTACTGTTTTACACAATTTTAGCCCAGTTCAAAATAAAATACTGGAATATCCAAACATTCACAGCTATTCAAGCCCAAAGACAGTGGTTGCAATTTATGTTGATTTTCGTAACAGAACATCCCTGGGTCTCTGCCTCCTAACCAGATGTTGTTTTGCCACAGGACCTACCAATAAAAGCAGCTGTCAAGTTCCAGATCCTAAAGTAAATCTTGGGTGTATGGAGCCAGGGAAAGTATGAGGTACAATGCTGCTCAGCTGTGTGAGCTACAACCCTGTAGCATTTTATATTGTAAAAATAAATCATTTATTTACCTCTGCATTTAATTTATGTAACCAAGGTATCTAAAACACTTATTTAATAGATGGATTTGTATGTATACAAAAACAAGCAATAAGATATATTTGATAACACATCTTTTAAATAAACTGTTCTTTCCAGCTCATGTTATCTTTACTCCATTTCTGATAAGATAATCTGATTCATCAATGTTGTAGCTACAGCTCCAATCTTATGTCTGCTTTCTTGAAACTCATATTACTACATGAAAGGTACATAATCCTAAACATAATCCTAACAAAGTAAAACTGGATAAATACATTGTCAATTATTTCTGAGAAAATATCTGCAAGATTGTACTCTTACCAAACCCCTATGTAGATTATGAAAGTAAACTGTATGCAATTAGTTTTGGGTATGCTGAGGCTTAATGTTTTCCAATGAAGTATCTATTCAAGAGATTATCATAAAATTAGCTTTGAAAGAAGCCTACCATAGTGCATCTTTAAGATACAGCCCAGTCTTAAATTTATTTGGATTCTAGTGAATAAAGGGTAGTTTCAACATGGCATTCTTTTCTGTTGATTCTGGGGAACAGATAAGCAACAAGGAATATAACCATCATGCTTTTAAAAGGCATTTGGGAACTGTTACAGATTCATGCTCTATAAGGTTTTATGAAGTTTTATTTGCTGCTACTATACTTTAAAGAGAATTTTCTCATTCTGTACTGTGCTAAAGTTGAAACAATCCTTTAAAAATAGCACAAAAGGAAGGTTTTTATAAAAGAGCATTTCCTTTTTAAAAAAAAAAAAAGCCACAATGCCAGTTGACAAACTTTGCCTCCAAATGACTTCATATATGGGATCTATAAGTAATTATCGATGCCATAAATTGTACTATATTTTTCAAACCAACTTTGTCACTAAAGTAACATGTATATCATAGAAAAAAGGGAGAAGATATTGGTGGCTTGGAACTTAAGACTAAAATATATGTACAAATTCAAAATTGCAGAGAAAATATTGTGAAAAGGCTTCAACCCAATGAAAAAGCAAACAAACACACTCCACCCATTTTCACATTGGTACCTGGGTTAAGAAAGAAAACCTAAGAGCCATAATTTTCACTCGCCTGCTCATGAGCTTACATGGATAGCAACATGCTGCTTCTGATATTCATGGACACAAAACAGGATATTACACAAATTGTAGAATTTTCTTCATTTGAGGAAATTTATTATACTGCAAGGTATTTATTAGAAATGTCTTGGCTTTATTCAATGAACACACCACTAGTCACAATATCAGATGACACTTTAAGGAAGCAAATTTAAATAGCACAAATAAACAACTTTCTGTATAAACTCATCACCAACCTCACCTATATTTAGCACCTTCAATGTGTTCTTATTTTGCACATTAAGAAATCAGGCAGAATCCTCATATTTCAGATTTATATGCCTAAATTCATAACTATCAGGCATTTTGAAAAGAATCAGGTGTTTCCAATCTTACTAAAATGCGTAAGACTTTGTATGACAGCCTTTTATGAATAATTTCTATGTAATATGCTTTGCCTGATTATCAAGTCTTTGTTCATTAAGGTGATTTACGTTCATAGTAGATTCCGCTACGCAAATTCAAAATATTGGATATGATTAAGGTTTCTTAACTGTGATGAAAACCTATCTTTAGATTACTTCAACAAGACATTCAGTCCACAATGATATCACTAAGTTCTCTTTTTCTGCTTCTGAACCAAGATTAAGGTCCTTAACGCAAACAGTATCACAGCTCCATATTTGTTTCAGTGCATCCATGTGAGAGAGGGGAAATCGTAATCCATGTGCCTTCTTAAAGAAGAAAAATGCTTGTTAAAAATCAAGTAAAATTAAACAGTTACATATAAATTAATGTACAGAACAATACATACTCTGGCCTAATAATAACTACATAATTGTGAGTATAACTAGTGTTTCAGTTGGCTAAGGCTTATGCTGATTATAATTATTGTAGGAACCCAAGTGTTATGCATCAAGATGTCACACAAGTGGAAAAGAACTATATGATACATGTGTTGTACATACGGAGCATATTAAACCACAGTTTTCCAAATAACAGTTTGAAGACATTGGGATCACAAACTGTTTTAAGCCATAAATCAAGCAACAAAGACTAGATCCATATAACATACCAAATCAAAATCAAAATCAAACCACATTATGGTTTAGGATACAGTATGCAATCATAGATTAATATAATTCTAGAAAACTATTTCAAATAAGAAGAAAATGCGCAACATACTTCCAAAATGATGATATAATAGCATGTTTATGAAAAATTGCTTTCCTAGAGTTTGGTTTTTTTTGTGATTTTAACTAATTTTTCCCAACTGAAATTACTTACACAAACTAATAATCTTCCCAACTTTATTATTATGGTTTCATTTATTACATTTGTTCCTTATGCCGAAGAAGATTGGGTAGCATATGGTGTTTTTTTCATTTCAAGAAAAAAAAATTAGTATTCAAAGATATGACTGACCAACGCTTCTGAGAATATTTCATTGGTGATCAGGAATTTGACAATGAAGTTTTCCAATCAAATGAAAACCACTATAGTATGTAAGAATCAGCATATATTGATACATCAATGTATAAACAAAACCATACCCCTACATATTTGAGCCTGAAATAAGAGTTATTACTTCCATTCTCATGCTCTTTAAAAAAGGTAGGGAAGTCATGTTTCATATCCCATCAATTAACAGGACTCCATTTTGTGTGCTTTTTATTGGTTGTGGCACTCACACTCTGGAACATTCTGAGATTAGATTGGTCCCAAGTTTGCTGGCCTTCCAAAAGCATTGAAAGTTTGGTTATTTGACTAGGCAAGAAGCAGGACCTTAATGAGGTCAGGGTGATTTGTCATTGCTTTGTAGTTTCTATCCTTGGCAGCCATCTCTTTATAGTTATTTTTATTTTTTCAATTATATATTTTCTTTGTCTCCCAAAGTCAATGTGGCAAAAGGGGTGGCCATATAAATCAAAATATATAAACAAAAGTTTTCTTCCTGAGAACATGTATTCAAATGTAACTTAAAGGTGCATCTATGGATTACATTTAACTACAAAAATTATGAAGAGGAATCCAAGCAATTTCAAAAAAGAAGGAAAACGAACCATATATGTAAAAAGATGTATGTACAGTTAACTCTCGACTTGCAACCTTACCAGCCATCTACTGACAAGCAGAGTCAATGGGGGAAGCTGCATTCATTTGACAACTGCATTCACTTAACAAATGTAGTGATTTGCTTAACAACCATGGAAGAAAAGCTCATAAAATTGCCCATGATTCACTTAATAAGCATCTTGTTTAGCAACAAAAATTCTGGTCTCAATTGTGGTTATAAATCGAAGACTACCTGTACTCCTAACAACTAGAGAGAAGGAAATATAGACAACAATGCCATTTGACAAGAGATATTTAAGATTTAGAAATAATAAAATACAGACTGTAGCACTATAAGATCTGCTAAACAAAAATAAAACCAACCTCTGCTATTTCTTCCTCGTTCATATTCTCATCCCCCATCATATGGATCTGCCTTTTATTCTTTAAGCAGTGATAAACAAAAACCATTTCTCTGGCTGAATCATTCTGAAAAACCACAAGATATATGTTTTTATGCATTAGCCAGCTAGTGCACAATGTAAACCCATTTTTATACAATCATTCCTTCTCTTCATGGCTGGGTGAATAACTAATTTTCATTTATTATTTGTAGCGATACTTAAGTTATGATCAGTATTTTTTTTTTCAAATTTAATGAGATTTCTGACCTCAGCTCATATTTCAAGTTTACAGTGTATAGCCTTTTAACCTTCTTAAATACTAGCACTTTCTATTTATGGAACAGAGCAACAGTATTACTATAATACAATTATACAGCTCAATTAGATGATCTTGGACACAACTATGCATGCTAAGAACAGCATGCTGACCATAGAGATGGCCTCATGGAAAAACATGTTTCTGTGAGCCTTCTTCCTCTGTACTCACCACAAGATCTTGTTCTAAGTCTGTTGTAATTATTGTGTAGTCTTTAAACCTTAACCTGATAGTGCTGTCTACTTTTGGTGGTGCTCCACCTAAAAAAGAAAGAACATCCACATCATTTGGAAGAGAAACGCTATTAGGCAACATTAAGTTCTTGTCACATTCAAGCTAAGAAAAGCAGCTGCAGCTACTACAAAGACTGATAATGGCTTCTTCAGGTGTCTGCCTGGATGAGTAGTGCAGACTCAAGAGGCTGCTAATGCAATCTTCTGCAAATCCTCTTAATAAATATAAATCGAAACATGGGGTTTTTTTTAATATAGTAACTGTGTTGTCTCTTTAAGTATGAATTTTTGCAAGCAACCTCCATGTGGTTAGTTTTTAAATATTTTATAATTATGATTACAATAAAAGTTATCCCCTTATTTTTTGCAAAATATATCCATTGAGAATTTAAATGTTACCTGGACTGAGAAAATCCAAATTCGTTCCAATAAATGGAGGTAATCTGCTCGTAATAAAATCTTTTTTCATATAGGATGATCTCAGTTTCCTCCCGTTTTCCAAATGGCCTTCAAGGCATTTCAGGAAGCTACTTAACTGCTTGGATGAATCAGATAAATCCATTTTCTAAACCAAAAGACAAGAATAATTTGCTAACAACCTGAAATGAGAACTTAATTACTTTAGAGGCCATTCATATAAAGATAAAGGAGACTTGTGAATGCTTTATATTAATAACTGTTGTAGAACAAGAAAGGTCAGTTACATACATTCAAGAATGCAATATTTTTTTAAATGAAAATGTACATTTCAGATTCAGTTTTAGATTATTTATTTTTAAATTTTACAGTTTTGTAAGAAATATATAATTGTTTTATGATCCTACCATAAGCTGACAAAGCAGCATGAAAAAATCACATTAGAAATATGGAGGACTGATTAACATACTGTTTTCACATAAAGGTATTTAAAAATAAAAACATTTGTAAGATCTTTTGCTAAGGCTCACAGTTCCTGCGATAGCATCATGGAACTCTTAGTGGTGATTAAAAGGAATTACTTTACAATTAACACTGGCTACAAAATTTGCTTCTGGAAGCAGACAAATTATTTTTCCTTTAGCCTCGTAGCTTTACCATTAATAATTGCCTTGGAATGTTCTTTCGAAACTCAGCATCTTCTTTTGCTATATCTAAAAGAAGTCCAGGAACTATGTCCAGTAAGTAATCTCTCCAAGAGCTGAAATGCATAAAACAAATTAAAGTTATTAAGAACCTAATAAGATATTAACAATCTATATAAATGTTTCTTATTGAGGGTAAAATGTACTGGCCAGAATAGCAAAGCTCAGAACCTCATACCATACATTCAGATTTTCAGAGAAGTGCCACTGGCATCAGTGAGGCCTCAGTCTTACCAGGGTGCTTGGACTGTATCAGATAACATGTTTTGGAGAAGGGATGATACCGAAACTGTGACTCACAGCGCTGTCCCAGATCCACCTCTACCTTGTACTCAAGGTCTTGAGCACCTTCATGTCTTTTAGATTCCTGATTTTAGTTTTCCATGAAATGAGTGTTTTGTGCATGTTCAACGTCTCTCTGCAACTATTTTATGACACCTTTCATGGCAGTTTCTCAAATGCAAAGTATTGTAAGTGATTCTAAAATGTTAAAACATCCCATGATTTCTTAAAAACTTGGTTCGGTCTCCTTCCATAAGAGGCAGGCTGCAGAACTTTCTATTAATTGCAATTTCAAAGAGACCTTTAAGGGGACCTCATAGAGAAAATGGTAAAGTGCTCAAATCCCAGAAAAAAAATTAATTTTCCAATGTACATAACAGCCTACAGAATATTTTATGAAAGTTATTATGCAGATCTCACAATAAATGAACATGAAAAGTAAGGAAAGACCCAAGAAAAAAAACCAGAATAAATGTCCTTAAGTATTCTTGCCTATATTATATGTTTGATGTCTCCCTGTAGATTTTCAGAAATATTCAATCTGAGGGACTATGAAGTCCATTTCAAAAGTTACTTCACCAATAATTTGGAGGTACTTTTCAGGCTGTAATCTACTGAAACATCCAATCACTTTTCGGCTTCCATTTCTTCACTGACCATGGGACACTAGCTTCTAGTATACATTGATGCTCAGTTGAATCCATTCTTCCTACCACCTGAATGGTATTTCCTGTGCTGTTGAGTATACACAAACCTAAACATAATAGAGCAATCTCTGCACATAACAGCAAAACATACCTAATTTTGTTTTTAAAACTGTTCTGGTATGACTGAAGTATCAACGTGCCAACAACTATCTATTTTCAGTAAAATCATCAACCAAATTATACTAGAAATATAATACAAGATGCTTACTTGTTCTGATACGTGCTAATGGTAATATGAGTAGAATGAGATAACCCAAGAGGAGTGTCAGCTTGATGAATAGTTCCTCTTGGAAAATACAGCATGTCTCCTGGCTGAAAGGAAATGCGAGCACGATAATTATAATAGGAATTATAAGCGCTTATACTCAAGTTGCTATATTTGCCTACCTACTGTCAGTAACAAAACAGTGACACAGGCTCTCATTTCATGCAGAGCTGCATTGGAATAAAAGCAGATTTCAAATTCTACATCAGATACTTTTTCCTTTTACATGCTTTATCAATTTATGTTTGAAATTAGGAAATCCTCTGAGCAGATGTGGCAGGGACAGGAAAAAGAACAGTAAAGGGATACGCTGTTACATGAGCACAAATGCATTCTGAAAACATTAAATCACATCTATCCTCTTTTTATGGCTTAAGAATAGAAAGAGATTTTGCATATACTACCTTTAATATGAAATCATGAGTTGGTGTTCCAATTTTCTCTTCAGGTTCAGCATTGTATTCTTGAGCTAGATGTACAGTTGGGCGGTAGAGTCGCCAGTGTTTCTCTCCTTCAAGTTGTAAGATAAACACCTAGGAGTGTCATGTCAATATGCATCAGAACACCTTATAGCAAATTGTACTTTTACCTATTCTTTCTAAAGAATACACGTTTATGGCAGCCAAATTCAGCATACACAATTTTAATAGAGATAGCAAGAATGTTTCATTTAAAGAAAAATGTGTTTGTAGACAAATGCTCAGCATTTATTATCAGTTTTTATCATGATTATCCAATTTACTACAATACAACTGCCATATTTTTCAGTTCATAGCATATGTGACAACTCTCCTAAAATTTCTGTTCTTGAAAATACTTGTGAGCAGAAAATTTACAGGCAAATAAGGATTTATTTACCTCAACATCATCATAGTGTGGAGGTAGACCTTGGGATCCAGGAGGAGTGATGTAAACATTAGATCCAACCAATGAGCCAAAGTAACATTCCAGTTTTTCTTGTATCCTCCAGAGCTCATCCTTATTTTAATACAAAAGAAATAACTTTAACAATGGAAAAACAATTATCTTTTGTCATACAAATCTGTATTGATATCAGTGTTGCATTCTACTATTCCAAATATGGTAAGATCTACATAAGAGAAAAACTGTGTACTACTCAGGAAAAGGGAGCCTAAATAAAGCTCACTAATACCTGTATTAACTGAGACAAATCAATGTTCAAACAAGCAAAAATAATAAACGTTATCTTCTTTAGCAAACTTCTATGTAGGTTGTTTTCAGGACCTTGTCAGTACAAAATTCTTCTGACATTTAAATGTACCCCGCCAAGACTTGGGGTACATTTAAATGTCAGAAGAATTTTGTACTGACAAGGTCCTGAAAGCAACCTACATTTGGTTAGGTTGGAACAACCTATATTTGGGACAACCTACATTTGGGTAGAAAACAAGCGAGGAACAGCAGTTTGTGGTTAAAAAAAGAAAAGTCCTAATACAATTATATTATGTTATGGTAGGAAGAAGCCTAAGATCTGTGTATGACAAGATTACTTCTGAGAAAAGATTAAGCAGCAAATTATTCCAACAAAATCAGATAATAGCTATAGAATGCCTTTGGAATAGAAGGGAAAATGTAATCAGCTGGGCACAATAGAGAGGATCACTCCACACTGTATTACATGGTGGATCCCAAGGATTGAAACATAGATATCATAGCTACTTCAGCTCTACTGGAAACGAATTAAGGTTTTATATTGAGGCTATAATTTGGAACTTTTATTTAACCAGTCCTACAACTCAAACAGGTTCTTATTCATAAAGTGTTGGTTTCACCTCTGCATTAGTTTCTGAAAGTTACAAATTTCCTGCAAGACTGATATCCTGTGCAAGCATGATGTTGCAGCCTCCTTCCTCTAACCCCAAGTTGGTGCCAAGCGATGCCCCCCTTTCCTTGGTTTCCCTATATAATGAAGGATGCTGGGGCATCCTTCGTGAAGCTTCTCTGCATTCACACAACCCACGGCCTCTTTCCCTCAGTCTCCCTGTGCCCACACCTACCCATGGACATTCTGCAACTTCTAAGTTCCGTCAATCTTCCTAGGCTTGCACTGGCCCACGGTCTCTTTCCCCTTTCCGTGGCTCCTATGCTGTGCCTCTCAGGGACTCTCCCACCACCCATGGCAACCTCATGATCCTTACCTAGGACTATTGCTGCTTAACAATCCATGTGTCTTGGGGTTATGATAGCAACTAGGGCTGCTGCTATTATTGTCATTAAGTGATAAATTCATGTAATGTTGCACTTTGCATTACTTAGAAACAGAAATCCGGGTTCCAGTTGACATCATAACCCAAGGATTACCTGTAATGTGAAATGATACCAGTAGTTTCAGCAATACATATAAACAGTAACTATGTAGCTGCCCAGAGTTACCTTGGGGTAAGATGGCGGCCTATAAACTTTATAAATAAATATATTTAAAATTAAAAAAATAGAAAATAGAAAAACTAAAAAATACAAAATAGAAAAAAATAAAAAATAAAAGTCAAACTAATGCTAAATAGAAAAATTAAGTAATCTGTGGTATTTTTACTTTCAGTTTAAAAACATTAACCTAAAGCAAAGAGTGGGCACACATCATGCGATGATTTTCTTCCTAAATTAATTAGTTTTGAGTCAGTCAAGAATCACAAAAGCAGCCACAAAATGCAAACAATTGTTCTTTATTTACCTTAAATCTCTGTGGCTGATGAAATTGTATTGTAGCCTTTTTCTGATCAAAATTTTTCTTCAGTTGTGCATAGTTTACTTTTCCATCTTTATTAAAAATAAGTTTTTTGCCATTTGTACATCTACATATATTGATGTCTTTTCCATAATACAAGCCTGGTTTGACAAGGTCTTTCAAGTCAGTTAACTGAAAGAGAGACTGATAATATGATGCCACGGAGGAGTCATCTCTCTGAAGCAACAGTGGTTTCTGTTCCCAATATTCTCTAAAAAATTCATCTTCTTTGATAGGAGCAATCAAACTCCCAAATAAGCTTTCTGGATTGTCATATTTCCAAAGCAAAGGACCAACTGCTTCTGTTTTTGCTTGTTTGCTTGGCAAATCTGGTTCCTTCTCTATTCTAGCTCGTCTTCCTCCTTTCTTGGGCATAATGCTATACAAGAAACAAATACCTGATTTTATATATATTTCAACAAAATACAGCCAACATTCAACTTCAATTTTTCATGCAAATAGGATGACATAGCATGATGTACTGAAACCAGTAGATTTTATTTCTGTGCACAGTTGCTTAGGATCAGGAAGCATAGTCGGCACTGCTAGATTCAATTTCAAGCAGTTCTGTTACACTTTTTTTTTTACTTTATACCTTGTTGTTCTTTTAAATTACCAAAGGAACATTTAAACCCAAATCATAAAGTTTAGAACATGATATCAACATCTGTAAAAACCAGTTAGTCCCTCCAAGAAATCGTAAGTTTTATTTATACAGGATCACAGCAATTCACTTATCACCAGAAATCCCAATGTTGCAATTTTGAAAACCCCGCAACGAATCTAAATTTATGTAATCTATCGACAGAGATGATGATGGGTCACTGTATGAAACGTCTTTCTTTGTAATGATTCTCCACAGAGAAAAAAGCTTGCAGAACATATATATTATTTTTTATCAACATTATTATCATTATTATACTGTTCCCACCATGAAAGGAAGTGTGAAGAAACATTTTTTTAAAATGCAGAAAACCTCACAAAATACAACCACAGAGAACAGATGCTTGCAAGCGTAACAGCATATAAAAGAAGAAACAGGGCAGTAACATAAAGCTTCAAAAGCCCACTTGCATAAAATTGTTTTAAGAGCCTTGAGAAAGTGCCAGGGATACCTCCCAACCCTTTAGCTAGCACAGAGAAAGCCTGCTTTTGTGCCCACAATTGCCTCATTTACCCAATGGATAGGACCTTCAACCTGCTCTCTCAAGATCACCTAATCATTCTGGGAGAAATGGTCCTTAATACAGCAGAAAGCCATGTTATAAAGGGCTTTATAAGTAATAACCAGTATTTTTCATTTGGTCTACAAGTCTACCTGTATAGAAACCAAAGAACTGGAATGTGTGTATAATTGTATGTACTAGTCAGTCCTTTTTAGGCTTCCAACAAGGCATCAGAAAAAATAGCAGAACCCCTGCCGTTTAATCTCAGGAAGAAAGCAGAATACATCAACATAATTCTGTATTAATAGTACCTGAAATGGCAACCCTGGGGTATTAACTTTAGATGGAACAATTTTTGATTGGAAGCCACCCAGTTAGTTGTAAGATGGGAGGTTATACAAATATTTTACATAAATAAACGAATCCTTTTCCTTATTGCAAGGTCTAGAAAATAACAAAGAAATATAAATTCAGTTATTGTTCATTACTTACAAGTTCCCTGCATTGTCAGTTTCAACCATCTTCTCACTAATCTCTTTGAAAAGCTACAGTTTCTATAACAGCGGTTCTCAACCTGGGGGTCGCGACCCCTTTGGGAGTCGATCGGCCCTTTCTTAGGGGTCGCCAGGCATCCCGCGCGCTCCCCATTTTGGCACCGGCGTGCTGTATCTCGCTCCCGCGCCTCGCCATTGGCCACCAACACTCACTCTTCATTGGCCAGCGCGGGAGGAGGCTGCGCAAGCCAGCAAGTATGACGTAACAACAAAAATGATTGGGGGTCAC
>JAOYMU010000274.1:31007415-31021000 GCA_025802295.1 Psammodynastes pulverulentus
TTACTACTCTTCATCTTCATTTTCATTTTCTTGGCCAGAACCTTCAGACCTGTCACCTTCCAGCCTGTCTGTGAAATATAAAAGCAATATTTTAAAAGAGAAAAGTATTCATTTTCAAATGGACTAGAATATACATTTGTTCTATAAATATTTCTACAAATATCAGAAAGAAAATGCAAGAATAAAAATATACAAAGCTTTCCTAATTTAAAGTAATGTCTTAATAGAATCTACTACCCAAATATAAAATTCTTTTAAATGGTTGTATCCTACTGGCAAAAGGCAGCTTGCATGTACAGTGGCCTTTATGCTTACATTTATAAGTATCCAAGAAGAGGAGGATGTAATAAAAGAAAATAAGAAAGTGTGTCTGGAGCTATCTTACCTGCTCGTATGTGATTCAAAGATGCCAACATCCTTAACATAAAAGAAGCTGGAACAGTAATTGTGTTTCTAGTTTCTTCCAGCATTAATTCATTTCGCGTTATAACCTACAAAGGAGTAGAATGGCAATTAAACAGGAATTGAATAGAGTTGTTTTCTTGACCAATTATACATAATAGTGCAATTATTATATTAATACACAAGAATGATTATGGCTCATATTTAGCAAACAAAACTTGCCAATTTGAATTTCATATGATTTACAACCACTGAAATGAATTGTTAATTGGTAAAGTTTTATATATACTTTAATGATGTCTCAATTCAGGTTACATAAATTTTATAATTTGCCTCCATATTATCCTAAGGTTAACTTATGATATTTTTAGGGTAATGCAACTATGAAAACAGTACTTCTCTTTTTCCTCTTCCCTCAACTTTCCTCCCTTCCTCTCCTCTCCTTCATCCCACTGCATTCCACTTCCCTCTCTCCTTTCTTTTCTCCATTTCCTTTCCCTTTCCTCTTTTCTTTTCTTTATTATATACAAATTTCCTTTTCCCTGCAAAGTACAATGTATTTTCTGGATGCTGTCTCTTTCAAATGTGACTATATATTTACTTGAGATTATATTAGAAGAGACAATTTATATATAATCTCTTTTTACATACATACTATAGTATTTCTTTCTAAATTATAGACGTTAGAGATGCAAGAGCTTAATTTGCTCAAATATGGATAACTTAATTTGAAAAAGAGTTATCACTTTTATCATAGTTTGATATTAAGCAAAAGCACATCTTACCTCATCAGCAAGTTTCCGATTAAAAATCTTGGATTCTTCTAATGGTGACCAGATTTTAATATCGTAATCAATACCTGATGAAGCTAAAACTAAACAATCATTAGAAATATATTAGAAACAGTGTAAAACTTTGTAAATATAAATAGCATTTGACAGTACTCTGCTATATCATTAGCTACAGATAGTCCTTGACTTACAACCATTCCTTTAGTAACTGTTTGAAGTTAAAATGGCACTGAAAAAGTGACTTATGAGTATTTTTCCTTGTGGTCATGTGATCAAAATTCAGATGCTTGGCAACTGGCATATATTTATGATGGTTGCAGTGTCACAGAGTCATGTGATCACTTTTTGTGACTTCTGACAAGCAAAATCAATGGGGAAGCCAGATTCATTTAACAATCATGTTACTAACTTAACAACTGCTGTGATTCATTTAACAACTATGGCAAGAAAGGTCGTAAAATGGGGCAAAATTCACTTAACTGTCTTGTTTAGCAGCAATGGAAATTTTGAGCTCAACTGTGGTCATAAGTTGAGGACTACCTGCATTTTAAAGTTTTTTTAAAAAATATTCATTAAGATAGATGAGCAATCCCTATCCTGCAATATCCTTCAAGATATGGAAAGGTATATTATTAAAAAAACAAGCATTTTAAAAAAAATCTCAGGAATCACTAAGTAAATGCAGTCAATAGCAGAGAAAGTTTACCATGCAAATGTACATCCTTTCCAGACAACTGGCTCTCAGACTTAATAACAAGTTTGTTTAATTTAATTTAAAGTATTATTTAATTAAATATTTTTAATGATTATTTACTTTTTTAACAATTAAATTGTTTCAGTAAAATTATTAATTTCTATACAGCCCAAATCTCCAGTTTAAATGCCCTTACTCTCTTTTAGTCCCCTGTATTCTGATACTAATAAAATTGCAACTATATTTTCAACCTACTTTATATTTTATATATATATATATTTAATACTATAGTAAAACTTTAGCCCTAAATTAGCCTTCATCAGAAGGATTCTGTGTAATTGAATATAGAATAAGACCTACATTCTCTCATACAGGCACATTCCTTCAGGGAAGAAGCTGTGACGCTATCATAACTTGTAACTATAGTCACAATGGATGTTGCATCTAGGAGAAGGATTATAATTCTCCCATATATTTAATTTTATTATTGTCACTTTTTTCAGTGTAGTTGTCACTTCAAATGATCACTAAACAGACTTGTAAGTCGAGGTCTACTTGTAATGTTCATGCTTCAAATGTCAGGATGCAAGAAGATGATTTGGGGTTTGGATTATCTTGCAATGCACATTTCATCATTTTTGCACCAGCCAACTTTATAAGGGATTCTACATAAGGTATCTATGAAATTGTCTATTACTGATGAGACAATCTTACTTGGATCAAATGGATGTGGCTGCAGACAGTTCACTACATGATTATCTGCTTCTAGCAGCATCAGGTGCTCAGCAGTATGTCGATCCCAGATGAAGATGTGTCCACAATCTGAACCGCTCATTACGAAGTTAGAACCCCAGAAATTAGCTTCTTTTATCTAAACATTTAAACATAAAGAAGCGTCATTGAGAAACATGAACAAGAAAGTATTCAATCTGTTCTCTAAATCAGAGACACCCTGGGCTTGAACAGAGGGTTGTTCATTCTCATTAGCAGAAGGGAAAGCTCTCACATTTAATGTTTAGATAATTGCAATTTATTATGCCCAAATCTGGAAAAGTTTATAGGATCAAATAAAATTATTTTTGTTCAAGTAGATTGGATTATGCTTTGAAAATAAATATAATATTAAAAAGCAAAAACAAAAGTCTGCTGTATTTTTTTTTTAATATCTTTATATAATATAATATAATTATAGCATCAACTTCCTATCATCAGATGCAAAACCAGATATAACAATCCAGTTGATACAACATAGAAATATTTTGAATCAATTCAGTAAATATAACATTTAGGCAGTAAATACAACTTTCAAAATGCCAATGTAACAATGTCACAAAGGGTCACGTGATCAAACAATAACTATGCTATATAGATTATTTCACCACCTGACATTTAAATAAGTATTCTGAATTACATAATTTCAGAAAGAAGTTTTCCTCTTTTGTAAAGAAGATGAATACTTGCATGCATGGAGAATCATAATTTATTCTAATCACTTGTATAGCATCTATAGCTTTCAGCACTTTTTTTTTTAAAGTTTTTTTTTCCAGTGGTTTTCCATATCTGTCTTCATGGAATGATTGTTAGTGATTTTCCTATAAAATTAGCAAGGGCAATTCTAATCCATTATTTTTAATTAAGATTATTTTCTACCCAAATGATGACATGTATACATAAAGCAGCTTATAATATTTGTCATGAATGAATATTAAAAAACGAAGGTGCCCATTGCTTGAACCTAATTCCTGGTAACTACTCAAATATAGAAATGAGTTGATATTGCCTTTTTCTGGGATTTTGTTTTTCTTCTCAGTGTGGCCTAGGACACCTGGAATATTCAGATGGTCCTCCAAATCCAACTTTGACCTGCTTCTGAGTTAGTTAAATTTAGCTGGTATTGCCAGCTGCCATGGTATAATTAAATACTTTATCATAAATATACAACATCTACAATACTATTATTTGCATATACCAGAATATTACCATGCTTTTTTCCTTTTTATATTAGAAGGTTTATTTAATAAATAAACCAGATATTAGTGCATTGAGAAAAACTTCTCCAGGAAGATAATAATAGCAATTGTTAAAACATTTATTATTTAATGTTCATTATTTAACAATAAAGTAACAAATAACTATTAAATAATAATTTCTGAAACAAGTTAGTATAGCAATATATTTAGCAGAAATGAGGTACCATTGTCCGTGAGTTCCGATGACCTTTATAAACCATTTTTATTAAAGGGCGTCTAATATTTAATGTTTCTAATTCTTCCATTTCCTTTCTTTCTTTTCTTCGTCTGAAAAGTTCCTGGATGCGAGCAACAGCAGATCGTCTGTAGATTATGAACAGAAAGACAAGTATTATCAGAAAGTTACACAATAGCCTCATTTTATGCACAGAAAGACTGGTATTTTCAGTTACATAGTAACTGCCTTCCCACTGACATAGAAAAAGAACATTCTGCAGCATCTAGAAATAGACAAAACAACAGTAAATCATTAAGCAAGGGAATGCTATGGTCAGTTGTAGGTAAATTTTGAAACAGAATAATCATGTTAGATATGAACATCTGATAGATGAACCCTAGAAAACACAGTAAATGCTTAAGGAAAGAAATAACTAAAGCATGGCCCAACATTGAGGTAATGGAAAAATGTCTATATGTGGGAATGTTATAAAGAGTAGAACACTATGCTTTGCCATTGGGGGAAAGGGAGGCAACGGAAAGGCAGAGAGTATTGAATATGTATGCTTGAAAAACAACGTCTTGGAACATGGAAATTGAATACTTAGGACCGTTGCTCTTAAACTGGGGGTAATTACCAAATGAAGGGGGATAATTTGGGCACATTTTGAAGATAATGGAGCAATTTTTAATTGCTTGTTGTGATGAGGATTCAGTTTGGAATTGCTGAGTTGCTTGTGTAAAAGAAGAATACATGAACTTTTGGGGGGAGGTAATGACATTATTTGATATTGATGAGTTTAATAATTTAAGGATTGGAAAAAAAGAAAAAAAAATTCTGAACTAGAAAGGGGCCACATCATACTGGAGGTAGTTAATAAACTGAGATAAGACCCCATCTCTTCCCTCTGAACATCTTTCTCCTTCTATGTCATCATTGTTAATTCTTAAATCAATTTTAATCTTAATATTGTTTTACTGTTTCATCTTGTTGCTTTTATTGGTTATAAGGTGCCTAAAATCACCTCTACACAAGAGAAGTAGCATGATAGACAGACAGATAGGGCATTTATGGGCAAATGTAAAGTACCTTTTTGCAATTTCTGGGCTAATGTAATATACCTTTTTGCAGTTTCTGGAGAATCCAAATATTACACCAGTGAAACTTAGCAACAAATTGCAAAACAAGCACAGTGTTATTTCCTCCTGAATCCCCTCTCAGCACCGGCCAGTAATAATTAAGTGCAGATTTGGATATTAAAAATATATGTCCATTACTTTTGCCTCATGTTATTTGTATTCTGTTCAAACTTGATTTGCTTTCTTTAACTTCTTCCTAATTTAATCCAATTTCACTGCAATTTTACATGTATTTCATTCTAATCACATAAAGTTATCAAATATTCTAAATATTTGTCAGTAAAACGTATTTTAAATTAAAGATTTAACATGTGCAAGCAAAATATTTGTTTTCAAGGTCTCGTTCTCTGGTACTCTGAAGATTTCTCTAAAATTTTGTGGGGTTTTGTTTGTTTTTAAATATCTTAAAAAATACCTTCACCATCTTTAGCCTACAGAAATAAGGAGAAATTTTGTGACAGGGAGAACAATTAAGCAATGGAAGACAAATTAAGTTTGCCTTCGGAAGTGGGAGCTTCATCACTGGAGGCTTTCAAGAGATTGGATGCCATTTGTCAGAAATTGTGTAGAGTCTCCTGCTTGGGTGGGAGGTTGGACTTGATGACCTGCAGGGTCCCTTCCAACTCTGTTAATCTGTTAATCTATTAACATGGTTTGAAACTATAGAGCCTGAAAGTATATATGTTTCAAGGCCCTGCAGAAAATATTATGATTTAGGATAAAAATGAAAAAGAAATGGAAGAATTCCTCCATTTTTTCTTCATCCATACCTGAGGAAAAACTTCAAGGAGACAAAACCCAGTCCAGATGACTCAGATTCTGATCTGAGGATGTTGCATCCAAGCCAAAGCCATCTAGTTCCCTAAAATAATAATGCCCATGAATAAAGGACTAGACAGAGACAAAATAGAAGAATTCTCCCAAATATATGGATAAACAGTGAAGCAATGCTAGAGACTTTGCCAAAGCCAACTTTTGTAATCAGGGCTACTACATACAGTAGACTCAGCTATTCCTGGGTAGAAGTTGAGGGAATCTGGAGCCCAGTCTCTTTATCTGAATGCTTCAAACTGTACCATACCTGCTATCAGGAATCTCTGACCCATTTACCTGGGTGTGATTACAGTTTTTAAAACTCTCTGTACTTTTGTCAGATGGCAGGAATTAACTAGGTATGGATACGGGCTTAAACCTTTTGTGGAAGATGCTATATATTTAGTATGCATCAAGTCAAGGAGGTCAAGGCAATAGGTAACTATATACAGTACTTCCAAACCCTTCTTTGGCATAATCAGATATCCTATTATAGCAAATTGTACAGGTTTTCCAGCTTTTAGCATGTGGCTAGGAACCAAAGACACATATGCTTATAATTTCTTTATAACTTTAAATCCTCCAGAAGTTTAAAAAGCCGTTTAGACATTAAATTATAAAAAGTCCAAATTGATTTTTTGAATTATTTTTTGAATTAATTGAAATATTTTCTAACAATAAACTTAATAATGTTAAATGCTAAATCTCAATGTATACTTATTTGGTTCCCAACTCACATTTTATAGCTACCGTATTCTAATTTTGTCTACTATTACTGTTGAAAAACAACATTAAACAGTTGATGATCAATCAAAACAAATCATTTTAAACTCATATTAGCAGTGGTTCATGCAAAATATGCTATGTGTTTAAAAAGGAAAATAGAAAGGCTGGATTTGATTTTCACTATGTTTTTATACAATCATCTCCAATAAATGATGTTAATAAAGTTATTAAAACTGTAAACATTTTCTTCTTACTATTCCTGGGCACAACATGCAGCTAAATCATCGCTCCATAACATCCTTTATATGCAGTTTAGTAGATTTAAAACAGGTAATATAACCAACCACTAACATAGTTAGATACTGCACCAATCATTTTTTAAAAATTGAATTGTTTATAGAATGGGAATTTTGAATTACCTCATTATTCTATCACCTACTGCTGTTCCTCTGTTATATCTAGCAAAAGGAATAACAGCTAAAGTCATTCAAGTAAAAATGTTATATGAATTATTTTTAAAGAAAAAAACTGCATTCTCAGGCCAACTTAACCATTTGATTTTAATGTTTTCATAATACTCTAAGTATTAAAATTGATTTCTTTTCTTATTGGGCCCAGAAGCAACACATTTTCCTGCAAAAATCACAATTAATTCTTCAGTACCTATTTTGTTTTCAAATACATCATTTGTGTCCAAAATAAAAAGTGGAAGAAAATATTTTTATTTTGCATTTAGTAGTGACAATTAACAGAGAATCATTGTAGAAAAGCCTTGTTACTATTACAGCAATCTAGGTCCTGGGATGACTTCATTCTAAATCTTTTAGCAGTGTGCTTAAATTCTATTGCTCTTGAAGAATTCAGTCATTAGGCTGGATCTTCTGATCAGATTATGGATACGTCTTATAAATCCAACAGAAAAAAGAACTGGAATTGTAATCATAAATGAAAGAGCTAAATATTGCGGTACCAAACTGCAACAAATCATGAATAACTAATGAGTAATTCTATCCCTATAATGGATATCAGTCTACAGAGAAAAAGGGTGCTGATTTGGGATGAGGAGATTGGGAATATTCAGCAGTTGAGTGCCCTGGTGGTAAAAAAAGAAAGAAAAAGAAAAACCGGCTTTTCTACTATGTACCTTTCCCCAGCTATTTCCATTGCAGTTTTACTTATCTTAATTCAAAAAGTTGGTAGTGTGGCCACATTTTGATGCTCTGAAAAGGAACATGGGGCCAACTGAGATCTAGACTGAATGAATAGATCTGAATGACTGAAGCAAAAAGCTATGGGAAAACCAAATATTGCTTTTAAAAATCAATACTGGGTTTCTCAATTCTTCTAAAACATGCACATGTACGTGAATTAACACCATTTAAATTCATATCGATTTTTAGTGGGCAATAAATCAAAAGATTCTAAAACAGAATTTGTTAATGCATTGGGACTTCTCAAAACAAAATTTAAAAATAGCATTAAATTAAATGTTGCTGTAGTATCACTTTTTACACAGCTCTGTAATAATAAAATGCTCTGTTACAAAGAAACATTTTATTACCATTGTATACCAAGACGTAATAAGCGTGATTGTATTTAGTGCTTGTATACAGGTGTCCAAGGAGGTGAGGACATGAAACTAAATGATTCACAACATTTTGCAAACTCTAGCACTTTCATGTTTGTGTGCCATTACACTGTGCAACTATGAAAGAAAGGAACTTGCATTATGAAATTATATCCTGATAGTTAGGAATAAAAATCTATGTTTTAATGACTCTAAAATTTGGCATTAATTATTATTTGAGGCTGCAATTCTAAATATGCTTTAATTGAAATAAACTATGACCTCAGAGCCATCAGAATGCGAACTTTTTTGTATTGTTGAATGGCCCATAGAGCCCATATTAAACAAAACTGCTGAAAAGTAGTAACGTGGTTTCCCAATACACCAAGTTAGGAAAAATTGCAATATATTAGAGTAAGCCCTGAGCAGGCTTAAATTAACATGGTTAAAAAAGAATGCATTCTTCTCATCATATCTACACAAAACAAACCTGGCATCACTAGCATCACATAACCCCATCTAGTGGTCTTTTAGACATTCCAAAAATGTTTAGTACAGCCTCTGAATTAAATGTTATTCCACTCTGAGAAAATTAAAAAATATTTAAAAATAATTTTCTTATTTAGTAAATTATAGACACTGTAAATGCTGGTCTGTGACCATAGTCCAATGACTGAATTATAGATAAATTATCTTTTCTTCTAATCATAATGCATAACAGAACCTATTTGTTCCAAACCCCCTCGTTTTAGAATCTTTTTTTTTAATAAATCAGAGAAAAAATATAATTCCTGAAAGACATGAAAAAGAACTAGGAGCATTTGCTGTTATAAATTTTAAAAGTCAACTTGATTGTTTGTAGGAAAATGGCAACATTTTTTATATATTAGGAGAAAAATTTAAACTATGGAACAAAAGCTCTCTTACTATGTTTGTGTATATCTGCATAATGTGTTTCTGATGCCATTATCTCTATTTTCTACCACAGTTTCAAAAGGGATTAACATAATGGATAAGAATATATGTATGCATGTTCGCCCGTCTATTCTCTACTAGCCAAAGAAGGTTTGCACAAAAGAAGAAACTTTATCAGATATTCTATTTTGGTCAAGCTTCAAGTCACACCATTTGAGGTGTGACAGCCAATGTGGTACAGATGTTAAGGACATTAAAAACACTACAGAAACACAGATTCAAATTCTCAGTCAGCCATGTAAGCTGCCTGAATAATTCTGGACCAAACATTCTCTCTCAGCAAAACCATGAAAGTCAACTGGGTGACTTTGTTCCACCCTGTCTCAGCTGAACCCACCTCAGAGGCTTGATGTGAGGAAAAGTGGAAGGAAGGGACACTACCTGTAGTGCCTTGAACTGCTATAAATCAAACAAATAAAATTTGTGTAAACACCACTGCAAAAAACTCACTAGATTCCACGTACTTCTAATGCAGCTGTGCCCTCTCTCAAGACAATTACCTACATATCTCCCCAGAAGTTAAATGATCCAGTTAGGAAACTGTGATAGAACTCCACCCTAGGTGCACCTATGCACCAAACAGTATAGTAAGTTACTGAATAAGTTTAATCTAGAACATACTATATTCAGTAATGTCACTGAAGTTGAGTGCAAATACAGTACATAGAGAGATCCAGAACTGTAACTACTGCAAGAGTAAATAGTGAAATGAAGAAATGATCTGTCATGCTTTTAGCCAATGCAAATTGCCAGGAAGAGAATGTTGAGATCTGAATAAATATTCTGCAATGTTTTTGAAGACAGAAAACAAATACAACAATACTAACCTATGACCAACGCCTCCACGATACCGTGCACCAGGTATGAGAACAGGGTCATCGTCACTATCATCAGTTTCATGGAAAACAGAACTTCTTGTTGATGATTCTTCATGAGCGGCAAGTCCTGAGGAATCTGGTTGAGAATGAGGTTCATTATTGGTATTATTTGGGATGGTAGAAGAATCTGTACTTCGTTGACTCAAGCTTTCTGGCTGTTCCATGGTTTTGCCTGATAAATCTTCCCCTGGGATCTGGGAGATTAAATCAAGATCAGGAACATTTCCTTGTTCCATAGTACTTTCAGGCTGGTCGGATATTTCATTCTCTGATAGAATAAATAATATTTGATTAATCAAACACTTTTGAATATACTTAACAGGAAAGAACAACATTAATTATATGAACTATACGAAATTGATACAATCTATTAAGAGGTATAATAGCTGTAAATGGTGAAAAAGCATTTAATTTGTTTTAGCTGTTGCTCTATTTGGGTACAACATTTTCCACAACTATTTTACTCAAAGCAGTTCTTTGAGAATACTTAGATAATGCACTGTTAGCAGAGAGTTACAGTAACAAAACCATAATATGCTATCGTAGATAATTGATAGTTCAGCACAAATTAATTCCAAATATTGCAAACATTTGCAGGAGCACAAAACAAACCTAACAGTATTAACTGCTGATATCTGATGATACCAAATAAAATAAAATTCCTAAGTTACCTTTAACAAATATATCTGTAATTATTTTACATACCTGAATGTGGCGTATCAGCATTTTCATTTGTTGACATTAGCTCTTCAGTATTTGTACTTTCTTCAGGTGATTCTTCAGGAATTTCTAAACCAGAGAATTTTTTAAAAATGGATGAATTCTGCAGATAGATAGAAACCATTTCTAATATTTGCTACTCTTTACTATAAATAATGTTTAGAATGATTTCAAAGTCTACTATATTCTACATCGAAAGAAGCAAGATAGTGCTTTCCAGATATTTTAAACAACACTTTCTAGTCTGTTAGTAGCTGTTTGATATTGATCCTGTTAGCAAATGTGATAAGTATGAAGTCTAAAGAATTTTGAGAGTTTACCAATGTTTTATATGACAAGTAAAAGTTAACAGCTAAAATATGCTTTATAAAAATGTGGAATTACAAATAGGCACAAAATTTGTTTTTGCTTGTTCTCTGCGTCCAAAATGAAACAAAAATATTATTTGGCCTGTCTAAACAAATATTTTAGAATTCCATGAGAGCAGATCAACAATGTTATAATGATACAACAATATATCTTACTTGATTCTTCACTCTCTGGTGTTAGTACTTCTGAACCTGGAGTTCTTAAGGATTCTTCCTGACCCTCTATTTTGCTCTGACTTCCACTTCCTCTTGAACTTGAAGCTGTACTACTCCTAGCAACAAATGCATGCAACAACATATGCACTATTTTAGATATTTTTTCTTCAAAAAAATGTTTGTAAAGTATAGATAGAAGATCAGCTCTATAAATTCAGTATTAAAATTAATAGAGCTATACTTTAAAAGCATCAGAAATAAAGCAATATAAAATTCAAACATTAGGAATCAAAACTCACAATTAAAATGTCTATGGAAATCAGAAGGACAACAAAATTACATTACAGTAACAATGTGTGCATTTCCTGATGGAAGAGGAACAATTTGACAGAAAGTAATCCCCTCAGTTGTTTGAACTTACACCTTTAAGAGAGTGAACTATAGTAGCAGAGTCATATGGCTGTGCGATTCCACCCTATTTTGGATTTACCTGAATAGGAGAGCAGGAATGACAAGAATGTAAACAAGCATCCACCATCAATTGATATTAAAAATAAAAGGAAATCCAAGTCTCCTCTTCTAAGAGAGCAATGCTTTAACCAGCATGAAGGATTCCACAGAAATAAAGACAAAAATGTCTAGAAACAAGCAGCATTTGTAATAAGCTGCAACAACATCAAAATGATACACAGGTATCATGACATTCTTATCAAAAATAACATGGTTTGGTTCTTGTATTACAAGTAGATAAGTTGCATCATGACATCATGTCATTACCTTCACCTTCTCTGTGAAAACTCATAATATAAACCATATCTTCTCTGTATTCCAGGAAAAGGTAAACATATCAGATAGCTGACTGTTTCTGAGCAGATTGGAATGATAGTTCAGAATGTATAAATAATCAGATTTGAAGTTCTTTACATTCTCTTATAGGACTGCCCTTTTAGAAGAGGAGAGTTGAATTTCTTAACTTAGGCCCTCACAGCATCTGTTGATAACCGACACTTAATTGCATTCTTTGAAGTCCTGCTCCCTCTCCAGGTTATGTTGCAATGTTCCAGTCAACAGAAGAACATTGCTATTTGCCTGAAAAAAAAAAGCCTCAAACATCTTCTGAGAAAATGGAGGGCAGAAGCAGGTCTGTTCAGCCTTTACTCTGTGGCAGGTGAGGGGTGCCTTATTTCTGCTATAGAAAAATAAAGATGTTTTGTGATAAGTCCAATGTATCATTCGGGCACTATAGAGCCCCTACGGAACTGTCAGAGATCATGATTATTGCCAGGAACATACACATTTTTGCCCCAAATCATTTTATACAGAAAATATCTGTCAGAGGTTCATCATAAACACGAACTATGTATGCACAAATAACCATTTAAGGAATCATTGTTACAGGCAGGCAATCTACTATTTTCTAATTGGATTTCTCATATTGATAACTTTACAGTTTAGGACATAGTGATATACATAATAGCCTATTCTGAATAGAATCAATCTGTCCAGTAGAATTGAGAAAAGGGTTGTTTTAGAGTTTCATTTTTAGACCTTCTTGATGATAAACCTCCTCTGAAATACCTAACTTGTACCCTGGAATAATTAGCCTACTAGTGTTCCAGAAGATTGTTAAGATTTCAGTATTCTGAATGGACTTTGGCATTTAGAGAGAGAATGGATGGAATATTGCCTCAGTAAATGATGCTATGCTTACTCAAGGGGCATATGGAAATCAGATGTTCAATTATTCATTTTATTTATTTGTATGCTGCCCTTATAATTTTACTAAAAATTCAGATAGTGGACATATTGAACACATTTCCTCCTCTTTTCTCCACAACAATCCTTTGAGATGGGTTGGGCGAGAGAGCGACTGGCACAGTCACCCAGCTGGCTTTCATGGCTAAGGGGGAACTTGAACAATGAGTATAATATGTATAAAAGGGGCATTGGTCCTACCTGATATGCTCCTTCTCTGTGGGGCCGATGGTATCCAGGAGACTGGGTTCACTCTTCTATATCCTAGATCTAGACAGGCCTTTTGAAACTGAGGACACGCCCCCGACTCCATCTTTCCCCAGTTTCGGCGATGTCTCTGCGGAGGTTCTGCAATCCCTGTAAAGTGTCCTCAGTTGCACCCTGGACCAGCCGGCCACAGGGTGGGCCTGGATA
>JAOYMU010000274.1:31021100-31032793 GCA_025802295.1 Psammodynastes pulverulentus
ATTATGCTCAGATTAAATTCAATATTAGTACAAAGATTATGCCTTTCAGGGTTCACTTCAAACAAGATAAGATGCTGACTTAGATGGAAAAACAAACTCTATATCTTTTTACAGATTAATTAATCATCACAGCAGTTGAACAAAGTAAGCATCTCAGCAAACATTTAACTCAGCAGTCTTAAGCTTATTGTTGCTTATGGCAAAGAAAGTTGGAAAATTTAGACTCCTGAATTCTCAATTGTTAAATATGTATTCATCTGGAAAACCACATCAAAATTAAAACTGTATCAAACGAGCGAGTGAATCTGTAGTGGAATTGCCTGCTATTTTAAGATTTTAACATTAAGATTTATTTTCATGTTCTGTGCATGACAGTAGTTTTCATTATTATGGTGCTTTTAATACACACAAATCAGGGTTATAGTCTTACTAAGAAATGTCTTTCCAGAGCTTGGCTTGGGTCTAGGTGGTGGACCATGCAGAAATTTCACATCATCCTTTATAATGTACCGTAATATTGGGCAGCTCACAATTTTTAATTCTCATATTCTATTTGTATGCAGTTATGAGCTTGGTATCTTTTGCCCTTACTGACCAATCTCTCAATTCATTTTTTTTTCTTATAACGAAGCTGCTAAATGTAATAATCTATTGACATGGAGTAAGGATTTATTAATACTTTAATGAGACCAATATACATCTCTGCCCAGGCTAATCATGTGACACCATGGAGGTTCTTTTCTAGAGGCTGTAAAGTCTGCAAGGGGAAGAACATGCTCTTAAATTCCACCTGGCAAAACCAAAGGGTATGGATATTGAGATCCCCTAAACCTTTGGCTCTGAGTGAGTATTCTTCCTCAGACAAAACTGATCAGCATTTGGGGATTCCCTTAGACTTAAAGTAAGTACAGCCATAATTAGAAAGGGTTTTTCAGACGTTTACCTCTCAGGAGAATTATATCTGTTTCTGAGTTGGGAAACCCTATTCAAAGTGACTCATGTCTCAGTCATTTCCCAATTGCATTATTGTACTGTAATGCTCTCTGTATGGTGCTGTTCTTAAAAGAGCATTCAGAAGCTACAACTGTCCAGAATGCAGGAGTTTGTGGCATCTAATGATAGACTCATGTAGCCAAGGTAACAAAAGCTCCATTGGCTTCCTGTAGATTTCTCGGTTCAATTCTGGTTATTATTTATAAAGCCCTAGATCACACATGTCAGATTATTAGTGAGACTGTATTCCTCCAATTGTCCCTGCATACCCAAGCAGAGCTGGCAGGGTGGCTCTTCTATTAGGGATTGCCATCTTAAGGGCCATAGGACTTGGCCCTAATCTTATTAACCTTTTATAAGGCATTGGAGAACTGGGTGTTTTCTCAGGGCTTTGGGCTGGGCAGTTAAACGTGCCCTATTGGTTGGTTGATTGTTTGCTTTGGTCTTTGTACTAAAAGTGGGAGTATTTTAATCCTCACAAACGTTATATTATTTGTTCTGTACATTTATTTTGCATTGTGTTTTTGTTTGATTTTAAACCTTCTGTTCACTGCCTAGTATCACTGTGAGATAGGCGGAAACATAAGTTGTATGTATAAATGAGTACATAAATAAATCAGTCAATCTTTTTTGTTGCTAACAAATATAAATGTATTATAATTTCTTCTAAGGAAAAAGTAAGATTGTTCAATATATACTTTTATATAATGATATGTATTGTTGGTAACAAAAAAGGAAATCTAGTACTATAATTTACATGAATGATTTTCCAGATCCATCTAAAACAAATACCAATCAACATTCCTTAAAAACCTATTCACTAGTACCCTTGGAGATACATATAAATCTTCCTCTGAACATAAAGCTGGTGGAAGGCTAGTTAGAAATATCTAAAGTTTTGAGTAACAAGACTGAATGCAAAGAAAATGCTCAAGCATGTCAAAATTATAAAGTAACCAGCAGCAGAAATAAGTGTAACAAAACAAAGGTAAAATGAATTTTGTTACCAATATATTTATTTATTACACCGCAACAAAATACCTAGTACCTGCATATACCCTTCCTTTGCTCTGTCCATTTCTTCAATACCTATACAGGTAGTTTTGGACTTATGACCACTTGCTTAGTGTATGTAACTTCAGGAGGGTACTTACAACCCGGATTCAAAGTTCTGAGGTCAGACTCAGTGGTGGGATGCAAATGTTTTTACTACTGGTTCTGTGAGCGTGCCTAAGTGGTCATGGCCAGGTGGGCATAGCCAGGTGGCCATGTGACTGGGTGAGTGTGGCTATGGTTTTTTTTTTTATTTCGCAGCATCACCACCCGGGCTCCATTTTTTGCCTCCTGGGCCTCAAGAGAAGCCTCCTGGGAGCTGAAAAAAGAAGCAGTACAACAGCGAGGGGGGGAAATCAGCTGTGCCATGCATTTTAGATCAGCTAGAAAGCAAGAAATCCAATGATTTCTAATTAGTTATCTAAACAATAACTAATCTAAATCATGAAACACAGCTGATTGTCAGAAATACTGGTTCGGCTGAAGCAGTAGCATTTTTTTACTACCACTTCAGCCGAACTGGTAGCAATCTTCACCACTGGTTCGTCTGAACCGGGCCGAGCCAATAGAATACCATCTTTGGTCAGACTCCTTCCCATGGTCACATGACTGCATTTACAACCATCTGTAAAGTCCCAAAGTCACATGACCATGTTTTATTATGGCTTTGCTGAAAACTACTGAGAAATTCACTTAACAATCATGGTGTTCACTTCATTAACTCCTGCAAAAAATGGCATAAAATCAGGTCGGTTACATGACTGACCCCCTTTACAACTGTCACAAGTTATGACCGTGATAGCAGTTTATTACAGTTGTAACTCAACAACTACCCATACCTCAATTATATTTACTTAAAGGAAAATAATAAATGAAACATTCCATGTTCAAACAAAGAGGGCTGCAACAATGTCCATTCCTTAAAACTTAAAAAATATTTTTAGTACTGTACAGGAACAGAACAAGTGTAAAGCAGTATTCATTACCTCTTGTAACCTTTTTAATTTCTGATTTCCTCTTATGACTCTATATTTCGTTAGTGCATTGGTCACAAAACAAGCCTCAACAAGATTTGTATATTTTGTACGTCACTTCATTTCACTCCTACCCTCATTAAAATGCTGCAATCACTCTGAGTGGATATCCTAAAATCAACATTCTTCTCCTTTTCCAGGATTCAGTTAATTTAATGGCAAAAGAACATCTTGTGTTAATCATTGCCTGTACTTGTAATTCTTCTATACTTTAGTTTTCTTAGTTACTACCTTCTTCAGCTATTTGAACTATTTATCCTGCCCAAAATTTCAAAAATATATTTCAAAAGAAATATCATTAGAATCTAATGACAGCTACCACAATCTTTTTAAAAAGGGAATGGTGAAATGCAGGAAAAAGTAATGAGATTTATAATTTCTGAATGTGGATATGAGATCACATTACAAAATCTTATTACAGGCATTATATGGCCAGACTAAGATGATGAGGCAACAGCAGATGCTTGAAAAAAACTGAAAACACATCTCCGGGTCCTTGAATGTTCAAGCCTCTCCTCGGGCTTTAAGGCGTCCTCTGCCTCAGTTAATGATGCTGATGGCGTGGTCAGTGCTACCACTGGCTCATCCACCTCAGGGGTAGACAATATGTCCAGGTCCAACATGTTAAAGAACCTCTTGTCATAGATAGTGGGACTGGCATAAGAGCCAGGCATCTCCAACTGCTTATTTATGATTTGCTGGAAAAGTTTGGAGGTAGGAATAACGTCTACCGATTCCGTGGCTTCTGCAAACAGGGCGTTCGGTAGGTCTTCGGAACGCCCCGCGACTTCAGTGGTGTTTAGTCCTAGACCCGTGACCGCTTTGGCTTTGGCCAACAGGGCCTTAAACATGTGGGGCTTAAACAGTCCCTTGAACTGTGGTTGTTCCTCTTGGAGGCCCTCCTCATCGGAGAGTTCCCCATCGATCTCGCCTTCTTCCTCCTCCTCTTCTTCCTCTAGGCTGGAGCCCATATCGGAGCCCCTCGTCGAGAAGACAGGGGCAGTAGTAGGGACCGAGGTTCTGTGGGTCCCCTGTTGAGGGGGAGGACCGGCCTTTGGAGAGCCGTAGCAGAGTCCTGCCAGCCTGCTTCGTATGTTCACCTCATGGCCTCCGAGAACATCCATTAGAAATCCATGGCAGGATAGGCTGGCATAGGAGCTGCTGAAGTAGAAGGTCCCGATGGCATAGGCATTGCAGACCAACACATGGGTTGAGAAAAAGAGGCGTTTGGTGAAAGGCCGGAAGGGATGGCTGAGGGAGACCCCTGACCTGAAAAGAGATTGCTAAAGGTTGTCTGCTGCAGACCCGACGGTCCAGGAACCTCTGGTGCTCCAGAAGGTGAATTGGAGTCCAAGGATATAGGTCTGATCTCCGAAGGGGCCCTTTGGTCCACTGGCAAGAGCAGGCCTGCCCTCTCAGCTTCTTTGGCTCCTTTCTCAGCCTGCCTTTCCACCGCCTTATGCAGTCTAAGTTCAGCCCTCTCCTGTGCTTTAGAAACTCTTGCATGGGAGATGGCCTTGGCCTTTAGTTTGGCCACCTTGTCCTTAGTGGCCCTCTTGGCCTTGGCCTTGCCTGTAGACACCTCTGTGGAGGGAGAGGCCTCCATGTGCGATAAACAGTTGGATTGGGGTCAGTGAGGAAAAGGGTCCAAGAGCCCTGGAACAACTCACGATTAGAAGGTTAGCTGAATGCTTTCTAAGCCACCTCCTGAGTCAATCCAATCCTTCACAGATAATAGAAACAGGCAATCCTTCGTTCTGTCACTCTCTCAGCAATGCCTCAGAGCTGTTCTAGTGGAATTCCACGCTCGAACTGCCTCTAAAATGGCGACCGGCACCTTGCTGACACTCCAGGCCTCCAAAATAGTGGCCGCAATGCACACCCAAAATGGCAGCTGCAATTGCCCTCATCCAAAATGGCGGCCGCCCCAACAAAATGGCGGTCGCAACGCCTCTTCCAAGATGGCGGCCGCCCTGCCACAACCAAGATGGTGGACTTCCAGCCCTACTCAAGATAGTGGCTCCTATCGCAAATTGCCACACTTAAAATGGCGGCGCGATTCAAAATGGCGTCCGCCATGCCCTTCAAATTGGCGGCCGCAACATAGGCTTCAAATTGGCGGCCGCCCGAGCAGCCTCATTCCTTATGCCTTGGGATCGCCTGGTCACCGCGGACCCACCTGCGAGCCAGCCTGCCTTTCCACAAGTAGCGCAAGGACTCCTGATCGGAAGCCTGCTGCAAATTATCTGCTGCACAGGCTTGCTACCAGCAGGCGCAAGCCCGGAGCCTGGATACCGACGTTTGCCCCTGGGCAGCAGCCATTTATGGGCTTGTCGAAGTTTCTGATATGTCTCCATTGGGCAGCGGAATCGGGCGGGAAGTCCTTCTCACTGCCTAGGTGTCCAACGCTGAAAATACTTTGCTGAATCAACGCCTAAGGTACAATCCATGTGAGCCCAATCCAGGAGGATTTGGATTTACTGTCAATCTCCTAGGCTAGACAGAGCGAAACTGGGGAAAGATGGAGTCGGGGGCGTATCCTCAGTTTCAAAAGCCCTCTCTAGATCTAGGTTATAGAAGAGTGAACCCAGTCTCCTGGATACCATCGCATCCCACAGGAGAATATATATGTTATAAAAATGAAAGTTTCAGTTGAAAATATAACCTGCGTTTTTAACAAGTACTTACCATTCATCAGTGAAATCTAATTTAATTGTACTTGTAGTTGTTCCTTCTGTGCTATAATGTAAACTTAAAACAGGTTCACTTGCTCCTGGCCGTGGACTTGCTTTTTCATCATCTAAAAAGAAAGTGTTACAAATGCAAACAGATTGATTGGTTGATTATGGATTGATTGATAAAAAGTTTATGTCTGCCCACCTCCCACATAGTGACACTAGTTGGCTTTCAAAGATAAAACCCCAGTAGAAAAACCAATAAACTCCCACATAATTGTACTATTTAGCTTGGGCTAGCCTTAGTCTTTTAAAGATATATAATATGGAATATTAATATGCAATATGTAATAACAAATTTGTAATTCTGTCCTGCTTGGCAAAGGCAATAAGCTAAGAAGGCACAAAATTAAAATTTAGAAATGAATAAATAATTTCTACACTAATAAGTGCTGGAGCAATTTTATCTTTTTAAAAACAGTAATGTTTATTATATTCATTGTATGAATATTTCCAGATTAAATATACTTAATAATTTTAATTTTACAATTGAATATATTCGGAGGACTAATAACTTTCAATGTTATTGTAACTTAGTAGTCAGCAGGATAATATGACTAAAACATTGGTACTTCTATGTTTATATGTGGCTTGCTTAATTTCTTTTGAGGAATAATAATAATAATATAAATGCAATTTTTTATTACAACAGAACTAAGTAAAATACAATTATAACTCATGAATTTAGATATTTTAAATGTAAACTTTATGTTGAATTATATGTATATATGCAACTACCCGTAACAGTGCATCAATCTGAATGCCATTAAACTTATATGAACCAGAAGTCAAACTGGGGCACATTATCCTGATCTATGTGAATACTAAGAGACAATATCAATCTGGGGGCACATCATTATCACTGAGTCCAGACACTTGTAATAAATCACTGTTTTTATTTTACAAAATTTATCTTATATAATAAAAATCATGGAAGGAATGGCACAAACTACAAAAATCAGGATTTCACACAAGTTCTGTAATTCAACATGCTGGCCATGGATGCTTCCAAACTATACACTTTATGCATAATATGGATGATTGTGTAGTAAACCAGATATTTAGATTGGATTTACCATTTTGTCCCATCTATCAAATCCTTCCCAAGGACCCAAGATAGGCAAATATTATTGTTTAATAATATTATTTCTGTGACACAGTAACTGGTCAAAAGCCCCCTAGTTGGTTTTCAAGCCTAAAAAGACTTAGAACTTACAGTCTCCTGATTTGTAGGCCAGCACTTAACCACTATATCATACTAACATATACAATGTATCAGAACTGTGTATCAGGAATTAAATACCTGGATTTAAAACAATCTCTCAAAAGTTATTTGTAACCCATTCAGTGATATATCTAATTAGACAGATGATTTAACATTTACCTTTGATAGCTCTGAATCTAGATTTTGTTACCTCAAAATAATTGCATTTCTACATGATATTTTGACTTAATAGGAAGGAAAGAGAACTTTTAATATTATAAATATTTAAATATATTTCTGTCAATCTATATATACATCTTAAAGTTTGGCAGCAATAAAAGTATTCCATAATATGTCATCATTTTAAGGGAATTAATGGAGCCTGAATAGTGCTTAGGAATACTTCGATGCATCCTTCTAAAAGGCAGGCAGAAGCACTAAAAACAGGCTGTAATATCTTTTTTTTCCTTTTTAAATTTACTTATATCATGCCTAGAGGAATAAAATTGTCCTGCTGCTAAACAAGACACCTAAGAAAATGAAGACAATATTATACAAAGAATTATGACAGATAAATCATAATAATTTTTAAAAAGACAATTAAAGTTGAAATTTGAAACATACTTTAAAGTGGGGATGTACAAAATTCTTACATTTCCAGTTTGACACATTTTGCACAAGCCCAGTTACAAAGAAATAAATGCTATAAAATTTAGTATTCTAACTTGACATATAGTACTTAAGTATGACTTAAGAGTCATACTTCATATCTCTGTCCATTTACTATATCAAAACCTATGGATATTCAGTGAATTGTACAGCTAAGTTCACATATTCTCCCAGTAGTGGGTAGTACCTTCAGACAGCCTGTCTAAAAGCCTGCACAAGTAGGCTTGGCTCAAGAAATCATTTCAAGGAAGTGAAGTTTGTCAAGGGGGTCCATCCTTATACTCAAGCCCTAAAAGGCAATTCATTTCTACATGCAGATCAGTCACTCTATGTTGTTGTGTCACTCAGTGAAAAAAGGAACAAGGCTGAAATATTTTGAGGGGGAAAGTCCGTTCTGTCAGTAAATTAGAACTTTGTTCTTCAAAAAAAATCTGATGTAAGTTACTGAAAGGCAAAAAGCTTATTACCTTACATTGTGTTAAAGCATGAAAAAGATTTTCTGGTTCTTCTAAGATCAATGGTTATATAAGCAACATGGAATTTCTAAAATTCATTTCAAACAAGGATTATACTTCATTAACTTTTATATATTTATATTTATTTATAAAATTTAGCAGAGTCAATTAATAAAAAAAATCCAAACCATGAAAAGCAAAACTGTCAAACCTGTCTTACCATGCATCGGTTTTTAATACATGAGATAAATTTTAGTAATTTGTGAGTTAAATGAAAATGCCACCTAACAGAAGGATGAGTTTATAGTTTTGAACAGTTGTTTTTACTTCTTCAAATGGAAAAATCTTATTGTTATTTATGTGAAATTGAGTTGTACGTCCCAATAAAAGAAAACAAAGCCAAAATTGTATAAACCCTTCATTGTTACAAATCACAATGGGAAAAAAAACCCTAGGGGAATTTTCCTACTATGAAGCCTTACCATAAACAGCCTCAGATCAGAAACCCAAACAACAATCTTAGAAAATCATACATCATTCCTGGTTGATCTCAAAGGCTACCTTTGCAGTTTTAGCAGAAATGAAGTGAGATAAGTTTCTCTTGGACTTCCATTCCAGGGAATTCTTAACAAAGTTTAACTAAGCCTAGTTAACCACTGGCACTAGCATGAATGAATTCTTTCAGTTCCTCAGGTTGGAATAGAAGGGCCTTACTGGTACAACTGATTATGCTAGAACAGTGTTTTTTTATTTAAAAAATCGTATTTTATCCAGACATGACATATCCTTAACTAAAACATGTTATAGAGGTAAAGAACGATACAGCCAAGAATTAGTCAGTTAACTGTGTGATGATAAATACCAACAAATGCAACAGGCAAGCAGCAACTGCATACACTATTTTGTTCCTGAGGGAAAGCGTCTTGAGCAAACAACAGCAGCACAAACTACGTAACTACATTAGCTGCTTAATAAACCTTGACAAATGACAACCTGTAGGCTGAGGGTCCTGTGAGGATCCCTTAGGGGAAGACTGATCAGAGCTGGAGGACTGCTGTGCTGAACCCTCCGCTAGCTCTCGCTGTCTCTGCTGTTCAGCCTTCTTAAGCCTCAGCCGCTGCAGGCCCCTACGGAGTATAGCTAACTCAGGTGCCATTAATTCTGACAGGAAAAAGGGTGTAAAAAAGAAACAGGCATAGAACATAAGATAAAAGGAATATGACTAAAGAGCAAGGTAATAGATATTATGTAGAGAATACAAGCATCAAATTTCATTTTTAAAAGCAGACCATTAATACTTAGCACAGGAGCAAAATGTGCTTTACTTGGTTTATTATTTTTTTCAAGTATGAGAATTATGCTCATTATATATGTTTCCTAGCTCTATTTGCTCAACTACTAAGGCAGTTAAGTTCTATAAAATAAAATAAAAAGATATAACAATGAAGACGCAAAAAATATATACATGATAATTTCCTGCACAACTTCCATGCGTATGACTGTTTCTACTGTAACAATATTCATTGGGAATTAAGAGATCAATGTAGTATGTGGGCAAAACTGAAGCCTAACTATCAAAGTTGCCATCAAAATTTTAGGTTGTAAATTAAAATACAAAATGTAGCTATACAGCTCTATTTAATGTGACTGTGATAAAGCACATTACTGTAAAAGTTGTCTAAGGCTGTCTAAGGTAGGGGATGTTTTTGTTTTTGTTTCTGTTTTGTTTTGTTTTTGCTTGGAAGTCAGTTTTCAAGTTTAGGATTTGGTCCTTCTGCCAATAAAGAACAAAACTGAAATATGAAGATACATGCATACTCTAACATATAATTGTGTGTCATAATTTTTGTTTTTATGATGAAAGTTTAGGCAACTGCTATGCTGAATGTAATGAATTACTTCTCTATTCCGGTCAACCACAACATATTAAAAGGTTTCCCAATATTCAGCAGTAATCACCCAAGAGGAATAGGGCAATTAGAAGGTTTTAGGGCTCAATTTGCAGAAAGGAAACCATTGCTGTTTGATATATTCCAAGGTTTCATGTTCTGGTACATGAATAAGTAAGAAACTAAAACCCACTAAAACAATAGAGCTTATGTAAAGAATTAACATTATGTAATTCAGAGTATTGCTTTATTTTCAGACCACCATTATTTTGCTCAATTGATTTCATGTTAAAAATAAGAGCAGAAAAAAGGAATTAAAACATTCAAGATCACTTGTACTACTAAAACAGTGACAGTTACTGCAACAAATTAGTCTCCTATAGGCAATACCTTTTCTTAGTAACAATCCGATTTAAATAATATTTAAAGCATTACCATTTGAAGGAGTATTAACTACCTTACATCAGATTTATTCAAATACATTAACTGATTTGTTTTCTGGCTATATATCACTTAAAAATAGTTTGGCTATAACAGCCACAACACAGTGAGCTAATTGCTGAAATGTACATAGAAGATGCCCAGTTATGTGGCACTATCAAGCCATCTCACAAAGGTAATCAAGATTGGATGGAGTCAATATTTGAATAGGAGACAACTGAGAAATTTCAGCCTTATACTAGACTTGGAGAGGTGGGGATGGGAAACCACTGTCACTGTTGCCAGGAAAACAAACGGAGTATCTATTAAAGTTGAGTTGAGATGTTCTCAAAGGAAACTTCATTTTTTTTTAATTTGGAAAATATTCTTTTTTGTGAGATGTCTTCTGACACCATGGCCTGGCAAAGGAATACATGCTAGGATTTTATTGTAACAGGATTGAACAATATAAATAAATGAAATAAATTCTAATAAACTGCATTTTGATTTTTTTTTATTTATTAAATTTATATAGTTACTCATCTCACAAGAAGTGATTCTGGGTGGCGTACAGCAAAAAGTATAAAAACATGTCAAACACGGTCATATTTTACAAAAGCACACAAGATATTTTATCGGCAATAGAGTCACATCAAGATATCACCGGTGCCCTGAGCCCACCAGGCCTGATGACAAAGTCAAGTAAATGTAGTTCACCTCATAATGCCAACAGAATCAGTTAAGATGCTAATCCTCCAGGGCCGAAACAATCAGATTAATTTAGATAAATAAAGATCTATAGAACAGCAATAGCTATTTTCTCACAGTTATTTTAATCTATACAAATCACACATTTACAAAACTAATAGTCAGCCACAGGAATTCTATAGATGAGGAAACACATATTAAGTTCCATTTGCAAAGCTATAAAGCAATGTTTGAGAAAAATCTACAATTGATAAATAAGTTTCAACTCTAAATTCAATTCTTCTATATTCCATTTGAAAGAATATAGTAACGGTTTTATAGTGATATTCAATATTTGAATAAAAGTATCTTATATTTTGTTTTCTAAGAATTAATGTCACATACCATACTAATTTTGAAACTGAAGGAACAGCTACCGTATTTATTCGAGTTATAATGCGCACACGTGTATAACGTGCACCCCTAATTTTCGATTAAAAATCGGTATAAAATTTTGTTTTATACCGATTTTTATACGATTTATTTATACCGCA
>JAOYMU010000274.1:31054126-31073672 GCA_025802295.1 Psammodynastes pulverulentus
GGGGTGAGTTCCACCACCTTTTCTCTGAGAAACAAAGCCCTGATTGTTTCCAATAGAAAATGTGTAGCCCATGGTTGAATTGTGGAATCCTTGTTGCTTTTTGGGCTTTGCTCACAGATATATCATTAACTTGGTAACATCGTAAGTGCTTGTTACTGTAGGGTTTGCTCTGTTTCCACAAAATAGCTTGCCCTGCCATTGTTGGTGGAGGTGTGGTTTTCTCCTTTATAGTTCCTTGAATAAGATATTGTTTTCTGCTTGATTGTTTGACTTATATTAATCCATACTTATCTTAGCTTTATACTGTCACTTTTGGATGGTATGTAAATATGTTTTATCTCTTTGTGTCTGCTGATGGCTGATTTGTCTGACTGCAAAGTTTTCAGGAACTCCTTAGTGTTTTAGATTTAGCCTGGTCTACAATGTCTAGGTCAGGAGATTCTCAATCATCCAGCTCATGAGGCAATTGGACTTTCGGTTTTTTTGTTTGAAGACATTTCGCCTCTCATTCAAGAAGCTTCTTGGATGAGAAGTGAAACATCTTCAAAGAAGAAACAAGAACGTCCACTTGCCCCCTGAAAAAGCACCTTTGGGATAACCATGACCTGGATGACTGAGAACCTCTACAGACGTTTAGCTATACAATTTGGGATGAACACCCTTTGAATAGCGTTGGAGTAGGAATGGATTTCCAGAGGGGGGGGAACCAGCCATCATAGTCCCAGGTCTCTACGTAGTCCTAATGCTATTGCTGCCACCACTGTAGAATGTTTTCTCAAGCCTTGCACCTCAGCCAGCCACCCCAGCATCAAGTGCAAAGCCGCAGCCATCTCTGCCAGCCTCTACTTCTGCCATGCCCAGCCAACTTTCATGATCTTCCTCTCTCTGCTGGCAAGACATGCCTGACCTGGCCATGTGTGAAGCAGCACCTGGCTGCACTAGGTCTTCTTCCCAAACCCGCTTGCATGTTCTCCAAATAGCATGTGCCAATCTTGCAATGCAGAGCAGCAGAGCCAGTGGGCACAGAACATCAAAGCCAATAGGATGACTGGACTGCGGGTGGCAAAGATGGCAGGCTAGCAGGGCAAACAGAGTGACAGGTGGCAGAATCAATGAGCACAAGGCAGCAGGGGCAGCAAGTGCAAAAGGAACATGGTCGGATAGGGCCAGCAGGATGAACAAAGTGCAGGGTGACAAGGGGAGCAGAAGTGATATGGTGCCAGGAGGCCAAACGGGCAGAGATGAGAAAGAAAATAGAATGTTCATTTCCAAACAAAGCCTTTCTTTCACTATATGAAATTATTTGCAACTATCTTATTAAATTAACCAAGGTTGCATACTACTGTGCTCATCCATTTGTGCAATGGACACTTTTAAATAACAGAGTACTTTTTACTCTACAAATCTGCCCCTCATATTCTTATCTGGAGGGAAGTTTGCAAGTGTATAATCAGTTCCAATTTTAAATGAACAATTTAAAAGTGTTTAAAAATTTTAAAGGAACAAGAAATCACTTACACAGCCGTCATGCACATTCAATGTTGCTTCAAGTTTTAATCTTTGGATAAATTCTCTTCTCCCTGGGAAAAAAAAATACCGGAAAATTAACTGACATATCTTAATATTTACAAACAACAACTGAAAAACTCCATGGCTCTTAATTTTCTGTAGTAGATATTGCATTGTATGTAGACCCAAGATTATTAAACAGCAATATTTAGAGATTGGAAATTTGATTTCCTAGACAATAGAAAAGCATTTATTCAGCCCAATCAGCCAATCACATAAGTTTTCTTCCACGAATGTATACAAATTAATTATGGATTAGGGCAGTATTCTTTCTAGTTTATAACGGATATAAAGATATAAATATTGTAAATAGAGGAATTGCCAATACTGTATCCAGCTTACCCTCACTACCCCAAATGCAAGTCAAGTGTCACATTCTATTTTGAGCACATTGTTGTGATCACTGCCCCAAAAAATTCATTGCTAGAACTAATCCAGTGCATTTTAGGTCTGCCAAATGAAAACTTTTGATTTTTGAACTCTACAGATTTAATTTAATACATACATAAAGAAGTCTACCTGCTATTTAGATTGAAGAACATGAAAGTAGCCTGTAAGTGCTTGAACAGACTTGAAAGGTAACTACGGAAATATAAATCACTTCATAACTGAAATGTTGCAGTTATAGTCGGTATAAAACCGTCTATAATATGTTTTTACATACTTTTTATAATTGTACGTACTATAATGCAAAATCCAGGAATGTAGAATGCAAAACATATTTACGTTCCAGTGTAAATTACATATAATTATTTTAAAAAATAGATCATATAAGAATTTTCAAGATTCCTTGTTATATCAACATTTAGTTCTTACATTAAACAATAGTTTAAAATGTTATGGGTTGTTCAGCTATAGAGGCTTTACATTTTGTTGTCTTCTTATTAGACTGCATCTAATTACTGGTGCATTCAAAAAACTATTATTACTGCTGGACTTAACACTCCACATCACTTTTTCAGTATTTCTTGCAAACATCACTGTTTTAAAAATATTAATTCTAAACCATGTATATATTTCTTCTACAATTGTTGTAATTAAAGAACTTATTTGCCCTTGGCAATTGATTCCATACTTCATTTTGTATTATTGAACAATAATTCTGGAATTAAAAAAAGAAGTTTCAGATCACAGTACATCACAATTTGTGGGCATAAGTATGTTCAATATATCCTACAAAATAATGTGATTCCAGTTGCTGTATTTCTTAATTTCTTCAATATAAGGAATCATTATATATTGCTTTGTTCATTAAAAAGCAGCTCTGCTCAACTAGAAGTATTCCCCAGAAAATTCATAATTTATGTAGAAGCCATATTGGCAACTGACAATTCTAATCTTGTTTTCTTGATTGACAAAATTATTAAACTTCAACTATTATATCACTATTTTTAAAAGCTTAGCATAATTAATCAATTTAAAGTAATTCTTACCATCTATTTTAACTTTAATTGTTGAGATGCACTTTGCTGTCATGTGATTACTATGTTATTGTGTAAGGAAAAGCAATTTTGTCTATAGCAATATTGTGATCTTTATTGGACTTTTAAACATACGACACAGCCAAATGAGTACATAGCTAAATATAACCCTTGCTGCTTAGTCAATGATAATGTTACACATACTTGAATGTTCAACTGAAGTAAACAGTGTTAGAACAGTAGACTAGATTTAAAATATTAACTTGCAAGTAAATAATGTTATTTCCACTATAACATAACTTTTGCTTGCATAACTTTTACTTTTTAAAAAGATATACTTATTTCTCATGTTTCAGATTATTTACAAAACAACTGCATAAACTCAAGAGATTATATTTATAGGAAGCAAATTAGAAAGATTAGTCCTCATAAAGTATGATTCTGACAATCACTTGGTTGATTTTTTTTTGTATTTTTTTAAAACCCTTCTATATAGAAAATTAAAGTCAAAGATAAAGTGTTTTGTGTAAGTAGGAGGAGGTTTTGTATATGTTCATCTTCTCTAGCATTCAGTTATAGGACCCAGTAGTGGTACAGCCATTCAGAAGTTTACTAATAGAATGAGAAGCAGCCTGAATAATTTTCTTGACATGCAGAGTCATCAATCAGATTATCTCTTTCTCAAAATAGAACTTTCTTTCACCTTTCTACCCTTTTCAAATTGTTCCTGATTATATAGAGTTAAAATTAGATGCCCATTCAATGACTATCACCCACAAACTCAAAACCATTTCATACAAGGCCTTTGCACCATTCCAAAATCAATTCTGCTATTCTGGAATTCATCTTCAAAGTAACTGCTCAAAGGTTTGATTGCTCTGTACATAAACTGAAAAAATGCAATCTGTATTTGATACTTTAAAATGGAACTGGGCTGTTTCGACTTTCTTCAGATTCATGCAACTGTTTCAATGTGCAGAAAAACAGAGGCAAAGTGTATCCTGTGCTTCTATGGAAAGGCATAATTCCTGGGGATATTCCCAGTACCTTAAATATATTTCATTTCTGATCATAAGATTTGAGTTGGCATTTAAAGCTCAGTCAGTCAATGGATAACTGATCCTAGAGGTTGTAACTAAAAGCTATACCTATAAGCAAACTCTATCCAATCTGTTAGACCTTCCCAGGGGATATTTTGCCAAGAAAACATGTAAAAAGATGTGTTTCCTTTTCACAAGGCCCTAAATAGTTACAAATTGTAAAGCTGCTGTTGAATTATGTTTTGAACTCTCCTCTTAGGCAGATGAAGAACACTGGCTCATGGCAATTCCCTGCCTGTTCTCTGTGTTCCAGAGTCTGCAACAGAGAAAAACAGATTTAAAAGAATCTGGAGAATTTGGCATGGATTACTTTCAAATTACTATTACTGGATAAAGTTTTTATATATCAGTGCCAGAAAGTTATTTTGAATGATAAATAATTCAGTCATTTGTATTAAAGGAAAACAATTACTGAAACCCTAAATAATATTCCAATATATTTTGTTGTCTATTAACTGCACATGAAGTGCTTGCAGATGTGAGAAAGCAAAACTGTATTAGAATCTAATCAAATCCCAAGTGTGCTGAACAAATAGTTGTGTCATTCAGTAAGAAATGCAATGTTCAGCAAAGTCCTCTCAGAAGACCTATAAACTTTTTCAAGCAGCATTGGAGAGCTACTTTCAAACTAATGCTGTAACATTAAAAAGGAATTCTGTGACTATAAATCTGTATCAAATATTGCCATGAAAGTAATATTCTGACTATAACGGGTGAGGCTTTGGTTATTTTTAAAATGTATTTTAAATAGTTTTTATAAAGTCACTTCCCCAGCAACAACATGTTTATATATTCTCTTAAATTAGTTCATTCATGGTGATCCAGAATCACTGGCTGAATTTAAAAAATACTCTCTACATCAAACTTGGACTTGGATAGTATGTATATGGGTTTGTGTAATCTATTACACAATCTACCTGGTCACTCAAGTATATTAAAAATGTGCTATATACTGTATAATCAGTCTTTCTCTCTCTCTCTCCATAGATAGCTAGCTAGATGGAGGGAGTGAGGGAGAATATAATCTTTGAAGTAGTTGGCACCTGTCTTGTTCAATAAAGATTAAGATATATATTAACTGGAATAATTTATTATTCCAAATTTTATATCCAATTTTTAATTTGCTTTGATATCTGCTTCTTTTTAACTGTTTATACACCTCTATTGAACTGTAAAGAGTTTACATTTTAAGAGAAACATTGACTATATTTAATACTTTCCTTCTGTTTCTTAACATGTCAAAATTTATGCCTCAATCATTTCAGCTTTGTCAGTTTAAAACTTGCATATTTTTAGCAGCACAATAAACAATACTCTAAAACTACCCTATTTATATCGAGTTTTATCTCAAGAAACGTGATGAATCTTTATCTATTAGTTGTAAATAAACCAAAATGTTTAACTGCTTATCAAAAATTATTGCAATACGAAGAAAACATTCTTTGCTTTCCTATGAGACGGTATTCTAAAATTAGTTTTTTATCTGATGTTTGAGAGAATGCACAAATGTGTCATGCTTTAGACACTGAACAGGTGTTTCATATGTGGCACTAGGAAGAAAATGCCACTTTTTATATTTTACTATATATATTTTACTTCATATTGTTTCCATCTGTGTATGTTGTTCTTACTATGACCAACTTCAAGTGGTTTTATGATCAGAAATGTGGCATATAAATCAAAATAATAAATCAAATCAAGAATGTTTTGTTTGAGTGGATGCAGCAATCCTGACAAAAATAAGTCTACAATCCTTATGTTAGCATATTTACAATTTGTTTTCTTGATATCTATTCAATCTACCTTTGATCATACCTGTTTACTGAAATACCTTTTATCCACTTACTGTTATGTCAGTTCATAGAAATATTATCAGGATCACTCACACAATAGAAAAAACAAATGTAAAATAGCTAAAATGTTAAGCAGCAACAAATAGCAACAAACTTGTTCCAATCATATTCATTTTAGTATTATTATTAACATTTATACGCTGCCTGAATCTAAATGGTTCTGAACAACTCTGAATGGTTATAGGGTCTCAGTATTTTAACTAAAAGCAACAACTACAACTGATCTTTGAAATTAGCTAATATAGTGTATCAATTTCTCAAGAATTTGAAGGTCTTTAGGAGAAAAGCCAATTCGTTCTGAATGTAAACAAGTCAATCTGACATGTTTTAGTTTATCTCTTCATAACAATGAGGGAAGAATTCCAAGAGTTGAAAAACCATTGCCCAGTCTTAGATAATGCATTGACTGAAATATTCATCTGGACCAAACAGAAATGGAAGATGGACAATCAGTACTTTATTAAATTATATACATACAAGACATTACTCAGTTTCTTTCAAGATGAGCACCATTTTACAAAGTGCAGAAAAGGAGTAAGAAATAGGAAGCTATATTAAGTAAAGATAAGCAATAAAAAAGAGAAAATAGCTGGCTATATAGTTAATTGGAGATTCTATGTCCAACATATCTAAAATGTATACGGTAGTTGTTCCCATCTTAAATTTACAAATTCAGATAAAATATTCAAACAATAAGCATGCCATAATTCTCCAAAATATCACCATATCACTCCCTGTAATTGGGATGCAATTGGAGGACTACACTTGAAATGAATTTGAGGAAACTTATCAAATTGCATTTATTAATGCAAGAAAATAGTATTTGAAGGAAGAACAAGACAGTGCCTCATTTCTTGTCTGCCTGGTTTTTCTAGAATTGGCTTTTCTTCTTTAATTTAGTCATTTAGCTCTTTTAACATCCATTTTTGTTAATATTAATGTGCCATAATAATTAAATCCTGTTATATACATAAATGTTCACCTATTTGACCATGTACTGATGGAAATGAGCTTGTAATTCTGCATAATATTAATTTACATGGATATCTAATTTACATGGAAGAAAAGCAATCACTATCTGGTGTTTTTTTTTTAAATCAGCTTCCAGGAGAAACAGCTACAATTTGCTCTAGCAGATTTCTAGACCAAGTTTGACAGATGTGATTAATACTTTTGGAAAAGAGTATTGGGAGAACAACCTATGGTAATGAAAATAAGTCTCGCAGCATCTTTTCTGCAGCTCTTAAAACTTTTACATTTTAACAAAATTTAGTATTCAGAAAAATTATTCCCATATTCCTTGTTTTTTGAAAGAGGACATTAATTTTTATTAGAGTAGTACATACTAAAACTAATTTGGGAGCAATCAAATATACACCTGGATGTAAACAGGCAAATCACGGGTGCAACTCTGCTATTACAATTTTTCTACCAAATATCAGTCTTTTAATAAATTATATTCTAATATGTAAAGCACTAGACTTTAATATAATTACAGCAAAGCCACACAGAAATCATTTGTAATCACACATTCTCCTTCCATGCTGGGAAGTTTTAAAAACAAAAAGTTATTAGTTGAAAAAATTTTACTATGGCTACTACTATACCCAGACATTGATTAAAAGTATTTTTTTTCTTACAAAGTTTTAAAAAGTCCATAACCACACATAGAACACACATAAAAAAATAGTGCTACATTGTTTTTCTGTATTAATAAACATTTAAAGATAACAATTTTATTTTATTTCACTGCCTAACATATTTAAGGCCCAATGTAGATTAGCTCAATGGGGGGGAGGGGGATGCGTCCATTCTGCATCGAAATGAGGTTGCTATCGTATTTTTATGATTGATTATTCTGGAACGATTGGTACTACATCTTTTTGGAGGGGGGAATCCCAAAGCCCACGAAAGCCAGAACCTCCTCACGTTTGCCTTAAATGTTTCCAGGGCTTATATGTACATCCTGAGCTTGTTTAGCTCCTGCTAATGGAAGGCAGCAAACGACACTTAAGCCCCGTCCTGATTTCTTCGGTGCTACAGTATATCTTGAACAGACCGACTAGGGCAGCGGACGGGAAAGAAGAGCAGACCCCACAGACCAGTTGCTACTTTTGCTGAAACTGAACTCCGTTCAATTAATTTCGACTTGCTCCATGGCCAAGTGCAACATGTGCCGAAAAATGGGATATTAAAAGGCAACCAGAGGAAAACCGCAAGTTTGACGTTTCGTGTTGGGAAGAGATGGTTCTCTTTCCCAAGACTCGCCGGGGAAACTGGCTAAGGGCAAGGGGGCACAGAGGGCGCGGGAGAGCTAGATCAGTTGACGCTTTCTAGCCGTTTTTACCGACCACCCTGGGCGTCCGACCGCCTGGCTCCCCGCTTCGGCATTCAAACCTACACGGCGCCTCTCTAAGGAAGAAGGACGGACGGTCAGAAAAGACGCTGCACTACGAAGGTCCCGACGGCTCGCCGTCAAAAGGATCGATCCCGACCTTCGGCGCGCGAGGAAATCGACACAGGGCCGCCGTGTCCCGGCGCCCCCGACCCCGCCCTCCTGCCCCCGCTCTTCCCTCACCTAGATACCGTCTCCGCAGCAGGCCCGGCTCCTCCAGGCCCAAACTCCTTTTCTTCACATCCCACAGGAGGTGGGTGCAGCACCCCCGGGACATGGCCCCGCGTGCTCGGCCAGGCGGATTGGATCTGCCACCGCGGGAGCCAGCGACATCAGTCGCTGCCACTTACTGAGGGCCACCCCTCCCCCCGCTTCACCATGGAGACCGTGCGCGCGCCTGGCGCGCGCGTAACCACTGCCACTGCTGCCATTCAACCTCCTCCCCTCCCCACCATCGCCTCTTCGGAGAGCTGCCACAGCAACAATAGCTCCTCCCCCCCTCCCCGCCACAGACAGGGGATGGCTCACTGGAAACATCGCGAGAGTTAAATCGGGGGTGGAGGTGGGGGGGTTGAGGGATAACTATTTGCGGCTGCCGCGTCTTGCGCTGGCTTTCTGGACAGAGACCAAGCCAACCGCCGGCCGCTTTAAGGTTCTCCTCCTTCCCTCACGTCGTCGACATACTGAACGCTCAAAGGTGTACACAAGTCAGGACGAGTTAAAGGGCGGTGGCAAAGGCAGGTTCGGCCGTGACTACCGTGTGTAAACAAGCTCGTCGTTCCCGAATAAGGTCTAAAGAAGCACCCTAAGTCGAACATTATTTCCAGAGCCGATGTTCCATAACACAAAATAATAGTTGCTTCAGTCGTCATTGATTCGCGCTCGCTTTACGAGCGTCATAAAAAGCAGACAAGAATTGATACTCTCCTACTGTCATCGACACGAGAGAAAGCCGGTGGTGGCAATAGGCCCGGCTGGCCAATAGCACGAAGGACAGCTGTTTAAGCCACGCCCCTTTCTGCTTCCAGCAGCAAATCAGACCGAAGCAAAACGGGCTCGTCCTACCACCGGCTTATGTCCGTGGGGCGGGTTCTGCTTCTCAGGCCCTGTGAGGAGGAGGAGGAGGAGGAAGGGAAGGGAAGGGAAGGGAAGGACGGCAGGTCGAGCGGCGCCGTCACTGAATTCGGGGCTCCAGCTATCACCGCACACGCAGGATGGCGGCTGCCGTGGCTGGGTTTCGTGCTTCTTATCACCGTTTCTTAGACAAGATCGAGCTTATGTTGCCGTCCCGGCTGCGCCCTTTGTATAACCATCCTGCAGGTATTGGAAGAAAAGAGGGAGGGGAGAGAGAGGGGTAAAGACCGGCAATTGAGCCGCTGTAGGTGATCCGTGTAAGGTTTGAGAAGGTGAATGTGAAAATAAAAAGTTAATGACCCTGCAGACATCCACTCGAAGAAGCCCGTCTTTTTAACAGCCATCCAGAAAGAGTTTCCCCGGGAAATGCAGTTTTATATGTCATGGCATTGTAGTTGTGAGAAACCTCTATTTCTGTTATATTTGGATATGTTTTCCCCCTTCCTGTTGCAGTATTTATCATAAAGTGTCCACATGGGATGTGTTACTGAATGTCGAAAGTCAAATATCTGGCTAGTTTCTTGAGGAATTGAAATTGAAGCCCAATTTGCCCTGAAGTTCGTTAAGTGACCTTGGAGCAGGTATTGTGCTTTGACCCTATTGCAATACTTTTTTGAACTCCAAAATGAAAGGCAGAATATAAATAAATAATACAGAAGACCTAGTGCATGGCCGCTGGTTAAATGGATGTGGCATTACATTTTTTTTTCAAGAAATTCTGCAAAGTACTCATTTCTCCTCTTCTCTGGAGGACAGCTAGACTGGCCTTCCCAAGTTATTGCCCTTTGAATGTTTTAGAATTAGAATTCCATACATCATTGAACACCCCAACTACATGAGCAATCACCCTATAAACTGAATAAATAAGTTCTAGGAGTTGTAAATGTCTATGGGGATTCTCAGTCATCCAGGTCATAGTTGTCCCAATGGTGCTTTTTCCATTGTTACAACTGAAGAAACTTCATGGATGAGAAGCAAAACATTTTCAAAGAAAAAAGCCTAGAAAGTCTAATTACCTTTTGGAAAAAACACCTTTACAACTTGTACTTCAAATTCATTTGATAGGCACTACGTTGGAGAAAGCTGTAAAATATCTGGAAAGAGTGAGGGTAACAATCCAATAGGATATTTCAGTGTCCTTTCTACAATTCAGTGGCAGACGGAAAATACCCTATAACCTCCTTCACCATCCTTTATTAAGCACCTCCCCCTTACCCAAAAGATATTGAAATTCCAATACATTTTAAATCTTATATGATCATCAATTTCTCACCTACTACTTCTCCTCCAGTTTTAGTTATATAATCATCAAGGAATTGACAAAGCTTACAGAAAATGTAACCTCTGTTCTTCTTGACATAGAAGTTTCAGAAATAGGATCTGTTATCTTTATTGCTAGCAATAAAGAGTGAAAGACTGAATTAAAGCGGCTAAATGGAAAGTCAAACTGTCATACAGGAAAAATACAATTGATAAGCTGCAGCACTACCAAATAGATAGTGACTTGAATTGCTGGTACCTAGCCTAAAATTAAGGTTTCAAGATTAACCTGCAGAGTTGCCTCATAGAGAGATGGGAAGCAAACAGATTTAATTATTAATAATAAATAAATGTGTAACTGTTAGTACCTATTTCAAAATAAATACTTCCTGGTGAAGGAATGTTATTAGTTAAGTTGCAACAGAAACGTGCTAGTCTGGAAAAGATCATTGCTGAGTTCTTGCCTACCCAGAAGTGCTGACTGGTGTCAGAGCCTTGTAAGAAAAATTGACAATGACTACTGTTCCCTATTATTTTCAAATAAAAGTTGCAAGGGGAAAAGTAGCTTCAATTCCGTATTTAATGTAGTAACAAAGTACATCTATTATGCAGCTATTGTTATATTATACCTTGCTCTAGACAACTTTTCTTTCTTGGGGTTCATAAATCCTGTCATACTGCTATAATGAGCAAATATATTTTTAATTTTAAAAATGCCTTATCTTGGTTTTGGTTGGTATAAGAGTTATGGCGGTATTATGGTGGTATCTGGACTATGAGGACCTTGTAACAGTTATTCATGCCCCCATCACCTTTTATTTGTTTCATTTCAAGTTGTTTTATACGAGGCTGTCTTTGAAGACTATCAAGAAATTTGAATTGGTCTCAAATGCAATTGCATGGTTGTTACCGGTAATAGATACATGCTAGTACAAACACCTACATTCTGGCCTTGTGCTGGCTTCCTGTTGGCTTCTGAGAGCAAGTCAAACTATTGTTTTGTATTTTAAAAGCTATATGGCTTGAAACTGAAGTACTTGTAGGACTGCCTTCTGCAACCAGTTTTATCCAACCCAACTTGTATGTCCTGGAAGAACCTGTTTGTGGTTCCCCAATTCCATGAGGTAAGAAAGATGGAGCCCTGCAGATAGTGGGTTTTTTTGTGGTGTGTGTTTGTGTGTATATTTATTTGCCCTTTGGAACCATTTCCTTCAGAAATTCAGTCAGACCCTATACTATTGACTTTCAGTAAATTACAACAAATAGTTATTTCAAAGAGCTTTTGGACATGAGTTGATGCCATCAGTTACTGATTGCTTTATGTGTAGTTAGGGATTAGTTATTTTTTATGTCTCTAGTTAGACTGGAGACATTTTATTGCATTGCATAGACATACTATAAACTACAAAGCACAAATTCCTCATCCCTTGTTGATAATAATATTAAACTATATTTGTACCCCTTTGGGAAAGGAAATGTGTTATATGTAACTATTTTAACAACAAACTGTTATTTCTTTTATAAGAAATTAGCTTCAGTATCTCTTCAGTATACTTTTTCAGGTTAGTAATAGCTGGGCTGTGTAAGAAGAGAAAAATTATTAACAAGATTTTTTCCCAATCACTTGAGTGTGAATTGTATTTGAATATAAGAAGAGATACCTTATTTAATCTAGCAGTCTGTCCTACAGTGGCTCAACCAGTATCTGTGGAAAACTCACAGAAAGAACAAGAATATACCAACACCTTACTGTTTTTCTTCCTTAGCAATAGGTTTTGAAAGGGAAGCTGATGCCAGTGGTTGAGGTTGTAAATAAACATACTGAATGAAAAACAAATTTACCTTATTTCCAAAGTTCGTAGCTTTTCTTCTCCAACCTATTGATTATTTTGGTTTTTCCTTCAGTAGCTATTCTCTATCCTAATATATTTGACTTGTGATGAACACAACTATATTCAATACTCCAACTGTAATTAATTGCACTATACATTTGTATAAATCAGTATATTACTGGTAGTTGTACTGAATTACAGCTTTTCTCAACAGTTACACAATGAATGATTATCTGTGCTGAGCTACAGTACAGAATCAGGATAGTGTTTAGGCATTGTCTTCTTAGCTTTAGTGTCAGTTTCTGTTCAAGTTTAAACATATTTTCAAAATCCGTGCCATGTGAACCTGGAACAGTTTGATGGCCTGATTTGATACACTATGACAGTTCCCCTAGATTGAAACATAACCTGCAATATTGGAGAGAAATCTTACTTCTTGCTTGTGAAATATTCTTTGCAGTTAACACTATCATTTCTTATTCTAGTAGTTCCTTGCACTCTACAGACAAACCTTTTATTTAAGATGGTTAATTACCATGCAGTGAAAAGTGAAGTGTTGGCAGTAAAAGAAATTAGCTGATGTTTTGTACTCAAAAATAAATTTCTATGCTGGACATGTACTCAGAGACACATTTCTCCTTGTTCCATATTCACCTAACTAAACCATTATTTTACATTTTCTTCTCATGCTATTAGTTGTTTAGCATTCTGGTGAAAAGTAAGAGTTTAAAATCTGACCAAGTCTTGATATATGTAACTGCCTGATCCAACAATATGTATTTAGCTAAATAACTTCATTCTAGGAGCAGGGTGATGGCTCAGCAGTTTAAGATGTTGGGCTTGTCAGCTGAAAAGCTGATAGCTTGGGTTTGAGACCCAAGCGCCACATGATGGGATGAGCTTCCATTACTCACCCCAGCTTTTGCCAACTTTGCTGTTTGAAAGCATGAAAATGCAAGTAGATAAATAAGTACCACTTATGCAGGAACATTACTGCATTCTGTATTTTCATGTTGGCCACGAAGACAGAATTATCTCCCAGACAATGCAGGCTCTTGGCTGGGACTCGGAGATGAGCACTGTCCCTTGACTGGACAGAGGAAACCTTTAAAACTTTTTAACTTTATTCTACAATAATTGTCACAATCTTTATATCTCATCTTATATCATTTAAGAGCCTATTATCACAACATTATTATTTATGTAAGGGCATATCCAAGTTTGCCAGGAGTTGTTCATTGAGGATATTTCTTGAACTCAGTAGAGCTTTGTTTAGCCTCTTTGTCTCTGTACCTACTAGTTAATATAAAAGATATATACATACATACCACTAGATTTCAATAGTTTTTTGAAAGATTTAATTAGAATTGAGTACTGTACTTCAAAGCATTAACTTTAATTTGTAAGGTGGTTATCAAATACTTCCCTAGAAATGATGTGAAATATTACATGTCTAGAACATCTTTAAAATAACAGAAAAGTAGAGTTTGTTTTTTTTAAATATGCTACTCAGAGATGCCATGCACGCCCTACAACATTACTCAACTTAGTGCTTTCCAAATAAATTGAGTAACAAGCTCCAGAAATTCTGGTGTAGCATAGCTATTGGCCATGCTAAGTTGAAATGCTGTAATTTAAAGCACCAGGATGAGAAAAATTTACCCATGTCAAAAGACAGGTCATCTGATGCCTACTAGGTAGTTTGGATTTCAGTGTTCATCAACCTCAGCAAGTATGTAAAAGATTGAAATCTAAAACTCTAAAGCATGCGGATTTGCTCATATTGTCCTTCGGTCCTTGGACATTCATGGACACTATTTCCAAAAACCTGCTTACAACTTATTCCTAAATAGGAGTTGGACTTACATTTTTTCTGGTCACAAAATAATTTGTGAAATAACAATTATGTGGATAATCTAATAATCTCTTTAATTTCAGAGAGATTTCAGATGCCCAGTTCACAATGGGTTTCTCTCTTTTAGAGAAATGGTTTTGCCATTAGGGCTCACCAGAAGTGTGATTAACTGCATTTATCTAGCTAGAACAGAGATAAAGCTTTGTTTTTGTGCCTGGAACTACATCCTCCAAATTGGAAATGATTTTGAGATATTCTTAGTGTGATCCAACCCTAAAATAGATTTGTTCTCTTCCCATTAGGTCACCGCTATAAGACATTGCATGCCAAAACAACTAGACACAGGGACAGTTTCTTTCCTCGTGTCATCACGAGGAATTAGGTGCTGAACACCTAATTCTTACAATACTGTTTAATGTCTATGTACATTTCTCCATGTTGTATGGCTGTAGCATTATTGTTATCTGTCTTACCTTCTTTACTCCCTTGTCTTTTTGGTATTATCATTATGATTATTATTACTCTGTGGCTTTGCATGTGCACTGAGAGCTTCTGCTCCGGAAAATTCCTTCTGTCTAATTATACTTGGCCAAATAAAGTATTCTTAATGAGTCTAATGTTTCATGCAGAATACTTACATCTGGAACATCTTGACCTGCTTCTGCTTTGGAGGGATTACTTCTGGAAAATGCTGAACCCTCTGTCTGTAGGGTCCAAAGGGAATAGAACAGTTATGTATAATGGTCCAATACTATATATTTACTTATAGATAATATGTACTTTTTCTAGTGAGGCTTTGTATGCAATGTCCTACTTTCAGCATGAAAAGCAACTTTCCCTTGCAGCACCTGACATTTCAAAAAAGGAACTCAATTATTACAAAAATTACATCCATCCCTTGAATTCATTTTAGAAGGTTCTTAGATAGTTTTCAGAGAAATTATTTCTAGTCAGCAATATTGTACTTTGGATTATTTTACTTCACAAACAACAATTTATAACTCTTAAAGTATATTGTAAACTTATGTGATCCCTACACTGACTGAGTTTACAGTTACAGTCTCTATGGGATAACAATAGAAAATGAAAATGTAAGAGCAGCATGGCCAGGTTTATTGTTGGAAAACAGAATAAAATACTGTATAAAGTTTTATGACCTAGGAAAAAAGCAGTTTAATGAATCCATTTGAAATATTTTACTGTACCAAATATTGGGAGGTTGCAGTATTTGAGTGAATCCAATAGCATTTGGGCAAAAGTTAGGAAAATAAGGGGAATTTCCATTGTATAAATAGTTCTACTCTTCTACCCCCAAATCTGAGAGAGAATTGCTGGCCTAAGGTCATCCAGCTTTCTGTGCACCTAAGGCAGAACTAGAAATCATGGTTTCCAGTTTTCTAGTCTGATGCTTTAACTATTACACTCTCTTTTTATTTTTACTGTTTGTTTCTGTCCCACTTATTATGATGACTAAAAGCACTTCTAATAGTTTTGTCCCATACTTACATACTAGGTTATTACATTTGATCAGGGCAGGAAGTTATTTATTTATTTGCATTCACTTATTTATTGTTATACTACTGATTACTAGAATCAAGAGTTTGCTGTTAAAGAGTTTACCATAAAGAATTTTTTTCTATGTAGGTACAAATAACTGTTCACATAAGAGGCTGTGGTCCGTCCCCTTCTCAAGAAGCCATCGCTGGACTCCACCCTGTTGGATAATTTCTGACCTGTCTCCAATCTTCCCTTTTGGGGAAAGTGGTTGAGAAGGTGGTTGTATGGCACCTCCAGAGATTTCTGGATGAAACGGATTTCCTAGACTCCTACCAGCTGGGATTCAGGCCTAGATATGAGACAGAAATGGCATTGGTTGTACTTTTTTATGATCTCTGGTGGGAGCGAGATGGGGGCAGTGCATCCACCCTTGCTCTACTTGACCTCTCGGTTGTTTTCAATACCATCAACCATGGTAACCTTCTGGAGCGACTTCAGGGGTTGGGAATAGGAGACTTTGTGCTATATTGGTTCATTTCCTATGGTCGCTCTCAGTTGGTGTTAGTAGGAGGCAAGAGATGCAGTCCTTACCCACTGCTTTGCGGTGTCTCGCAGAGCTCAGTACTCCCTCTGCTCCTATTCAACATGGCTACATGAAGCCATTGGGTGAGATTTTTATCACCATCAATATGCTGATGATACTCATCTGTATATTTCAGCCCTTGGTGAGTTAAACAATGCCATGATCTCCCTCTCGTAATGCCTGGAGGCTCTTAGGGGCTGGATGGAGAGCAATGAGTTGAAATAATCCTGGCAAGATCAGAGTGCTGTGGGCCTGGATTCTTTGGTCCATGGAGAATTGCCACCTTTGGTCTTGGATGGGGTGGCATTGCCTCAAACACCCAGTGCATATTTTGAGGGTTGTCCTGGACCTGCAATTCCTGCTCAAAAAGCAGGTGGCAGTCATGGCCAGGAGGGCCTTTCTGCAACTGTGGGTTGTACACTAGTTACGCCCTTTCCTGGACCAACAATACCTACTCATGGTCACTCATGCCCTAGTCCTCTCCCATCTTTTCTATTGCAATACGATCTACATGGGGCTACCTTTGAAAAGCATCTGGAAGCTCCAGTTGGTGCAAAATTCAGGGGCCCACATGGTTTTTACAGACCTCGGTGTGCACATGTGTTACCTCTCCTACGAGAGCTTTATTGGTTACCAATTTGCTTCCAGATGCAATTTGCTTCCAGGTGCAAATTCCAGGAATGGTTGTCACCTTTAAAGCCCTTCATGGTATGGGATCAGATTATCTGAGGGACTGTCTCTTGCTGGTCACATCCACTCAACCACTAGAGCTGAGAGGCAAGGAATGTTGCAGGTTCCATCCTTTAAGGAGATACATCTGGCAGGATCCACAAGAAAGGCCTTCTCCGTGGTGGCTCCATTCCTCTGGAACATCATCCCTCTGGAAATTAGACTGACCCCCACTCTGATACTCTTTTGGAAGGCCCTGAAGACGTGGTTCTGCCAGCGGGCCTGGGGAGCCAGAGCGGGATGGAGCGCATTAAATGGCTAGTATGGGTGTGTGTTGTCGCTGGGGGGGTTATTATTTTATTTTTTATTTCTTTTATTTCTTTTATATTGTGTTTTTATTTCCTATGAGCCGCCTTGAGTTGCCATGAGCAAATAGGTGGCAATATAAAAATTGAAAATAAACAAACGTGAAACATTTTCTACAAATGAAGGAAAGCTGCATTTTCTTCATTCATTTGGGAAAAATGTATTTTTGTCATCACAATTTTTTCTTCCTGCAATGTGGATATACTTCATGAATTTCAAGACATGATAAACTATTGCACAGGTTTTACTCAGACAAATGTAATCATAACTTGTTTCTTTCTTGGCTTTCAGATAAAAAAATGTTTTATTGAAACAAATTTAATAGCTTTTTGAGTAAAAGTAAAATCTTCTCTTGCAGGTCCCAAAACAGTGTTTTTTTGGGCACCTGTTATGAAATGGGTAAGTTGATTTGGTGATTCATACAAAACATACATAATTTCTGTGTTAAAGACCAGTTATATCCTTCAACGGTAGTTACTGGACAATCTTCTGGTATACCTGCACTTTCTTTTGAATAGCCAAAGACTATATTAACCCAATCTTTGAGAAAAAAATATTTCCTTATTGTGTGAATGTCATCTGAGAACTTGGTTAAAAAAAATTATTGGTCAATATCTCTACCAGACTTTAGATGCAATGTAATTTCCCCAAAATCTATATTTAAAATACTTTATAGTCATGTAGCTAGACCTAAACAAGGAACACATTATAGAGCAGTTAGATTCTAACGTAATGGTCCTGTTAGGACAAGATGGCTGAACCAATGATCTCATCTTTTATATAATTTCCTCAACTTGTTGTAAACTGCCTTGAGTTATCTCTTGGCAAGAAGGGTGGTGTATACATTTCATAATAAACAAAAAAGTAATAAAAAAAATAAAATCTTCATGTGCCACCTGAACACAATCTGAAATATCTGGGCTGGTTGTTTATAGTTCTCTTGGCCACTATAAAGGAAGTTGGGAAGCTGTCACTTCCCTGTCTAGTTTCTGTCTCATTGGAACGGGGAAATCTATGTCTTGACTGTGTCAGCATCATCATGGACAGTTTGGGAGAGGCATATGTCATCAATAGTCGGGTCTGCTCATTTTTCATGTCCCTTCTCTCCCTACCCCACCCCCATGAGACTGGAAGTAGGCTGAAAAGTGAAATCACAAAAGTGACAGAGCATCTATGGTTTGTGTGGCTCAAATATGTCAGGATATAGATTAAATTAAGCCCCAAATCAACCTGGTTTCATTTGATTAAAGCATGTTAATGCCAGCCCATTGGATTGATATGCAATCATGTATGACTCAAATCCTAGTTTTCTCCTTGACCCAATTTAAAACTCAAAATGGACTGGAACATGTAACTTCAGCTATCTAAATGGCAAGCATGAAATATATGATTTCGAACTAAGTGTTATAGACCACTGGTTCTCAAACACTTTAGTCTCAGGGCTCCTTTACATTCTTAAAAATGATAGAAGACACCCAAAGGCCTTTAGTTTATGTGAGTTATCAATATTTATTGTATTAGAAATTAAAACAGAGAAATTTAAAAATATTTATTTGACTTCAAGGACAAAGGAAAGAGTGCCTAGATCATACTTTGAGAACTGCTGGTATAAACTGTAGCACTTTGGTATTAATGAAAAATGATTAGGTACTATTACTGACACATTAAATTAAGCTATTGCTTTCTTATTGCAGGGTTTGGTATGTGCTGGAATGGCTGATATGACTAGGCCTGCTGAAAAACTCAGCACTTCACAGTCTGGCGTCCTAATGGCTACAGGTATGCATGTATTCTCTTTTAGTTATTTGGTATTGGGAAAAAATGTTAAATCATCAGTTCTGTTTTAATACCAAGACAAAACTAAACTAACATTTTATTTTAGGAAAGGTTTTCAAACCATATACTTGAAATATGGATATAAAATTTTAGAAATGTTTATACCAGTGGTTCCCAATCTGTGCGCCGCGGCTCCCTGGGGAGCCGCGGCACCATTGTAAGGGCGCCGCGCCATT